>KK502610.1:41043-66023 GCA_000688735.1 Glossina austeni
AATTGGAAATAAAACAGAATAAAAATGAGCGAAAAAAAAAAAAAAAAGAAGGGGGGAAAAAAAAAAAAAAAAAAAAAACACAAGAAAGGAATTATTAGTCATTGTTACTGTTGGGAAAATTGAACTATATCCGCTTTATTGTTACCCTTTTGGAATTTCACGTAACTGACATGAACGTAACTAACTAATGAAGACAACAAATTAATAACTGTTTAGTTAGTTATATGTAAACGTAAAATGAAAATAAAAATGAAAGAGAGTTTAATTTTTTTTTTTTTTTAGTACACTTTGGTTCGTTATCATTTTCCAGATATAAGCGATTGATTGGATCTCAACGTATTTTAATTGAAACTTAAATTTATGTATATTCAATATATCGATCAATAAGTTCGTAGGATGATATAGTCTACCTTGTAAATTCTGATTCCGGTCTGATTGTTATGAAACATTTAATTTGAAGGTTGCTATTATCTCAAAATTGTATGGGTTCGCCAATAGTTATCCTACATCTTTATGTCATCCCAACGGTTTGTTAAACGATGCGTTTACCCTAATTTACTGGAATATATTTGAAGAGGGGAAGAATGTGTAATGTGTAGCGCTATTGAAAATAAGCAAAAGGTCCCCCCATTTTATAATTCAAGACCTTCTCATCTTTGCTTCTTTTCAACTTCACTGTGCCTGCCTTGTAAACCTTGAGCCTGCCTGCTCTTCTTCCAACTATCTATTACCGAGTAGCACAGGGGACTTGCGGCCCAACATTTCTGTTTAATCAACGACTTCAACGAAATCAATGTCGGCTCATTTAAGCATTTTTGTTTATTGGAGACTTCACGATCCCGAAAATTGAGATAAGTTTAAGCCGTTGAAAACCTTGCATTAGTTTAACAATTGAAAGAAATATGAAAGACTGTGAAGCGAAGACATCGCGCACGATGCTGAGCGTAAGCTTACGCTATAGTGTTCGTGTTTTTTTAATTATCATGACCTGCACGTGGTCGTTGTATATGTCAATTCAAATGTCGCCTGTAAAATTGTACTTTGAAAGTTGGTGGACAAAGAGAAAGTCTCCAGATTGCTTTACATACATACATAGGCGCTCAAGTATAATCATTTAACTTGTTCACCGAAGACTTGTTTTTTGCGAATACTGTTTCATAAATGATAGCAATTGTTACTTAAAAAAAAAAAATATGGTCATGGGCGTAAAGAGGATGACAACACTAGTCTCCAACGCTAGAAGAAAACTCAATATATTCTCAATTTTGATTTGATGATATCTTTTAAATATTAAACAATCCACTGTTTATCACAACCATCTCTACGGTGGCCGTCAAGTTAGTTCTGTCAAAATGAAATAAATGAAAAAAAAAAAAATGATTATTTTTGGTAAAAATTTGAAATGGGATAAGCTTTTCTTTCCGTACTATTTCTATCACTTTTGCGCTTTCAGCTTACGAGTGCACTTCATGTTAGTTTAATATAATTATCAATTATCGTTATCCTGTAGCTATAATATTTAATTAGTACTAATGCTAATTACAGTGAACTGAATCGTTTTTGTTCTTTGCAAACGATTAAAGTTTATTGAAGCGCGAAGAAAAAGAAGAATGATTGCGGGGTAAGTTTAACAAAATTTAAAGCTACACTCAAATATTATTAGAGAAATTAACTTCACGCTTAGTTCAATTGTTTTTTTTTTCATGCTTTCTGATATGTGGATTTTCGCTTTGATTTAAATCGATTAACATTAAATAGTGTTAACGGGTGATTTAAGTTGAATTTCGCGGCGATTGAAAACATATGTAAGCAATTAATGCATGTGTGCATGTACAAACCAGTGGGCGTTTTTCGCGGAAATTCTCTTACAAAAAAAGTGTACGAAAAATTTATTATCTAAATGTGCTGTGCGTACGTGCCATTGAAAGAAAAAGTTATACTAATCTTGCCTGTACGTATGCAAACAGTTACCAGCTGCAGACGCCAGCTAATACCATATAAATATTGTTGATTAACAACGTCAGGCTTTATGTCGATCTAGGCACGTCTGTTTATACGTCTGCTCAATTGTTCATCCGTTTGCTTATACTTTATCTCTGAAATTTATTCTATACTCTACTAATTGATGAGCACAAATCAAGTTTTGAAGTACGCTACGATTAAACTACACTCAAGTCCGCAAGAAGCAAAGGATTGTATTGAACTTGTCGTATTGTTAATTCGGTTCTATTGTCGAGTCATAAGTTTGCTTTTAACTTGCTGACTTCCGGAATTTCCTTAGAAGGCTTGTCATGTATTTACATTTGTTGCTATAGCTCCTATAGCTTTCCCTTCAATATTGCTTTCAAAAGGTTCTCATCGAGGGCAGTCGTATCTCCATAACGAAATTTGGCAAAAAAATTTCTAACTTGCTGGTCGCTTATAAGAACTTTAGCATATACACTCCGTGTTTTCTAGGTTGCCGCCTTAGCACTGCTGGATTGTTTATATTCGCCAAGCATCACAGGGCCAATGCTTTAGGGGTTACCAATAAGGGTTTAATAAAACGTGCAACGCACCAAAAAATTTTGCGAAAACCAGTTAAACTCTTGTCTATTTAGTGAAACGAAAATGTCGCTTCTTCCGTTCATTTACAGCAGATGGATACGGGGATAAGATCTTCATAATTATAGTGGAAGTTATGTGTGGTTCGTGCTAATAATTCCCAATCAGCGGGAGATGTTGATGTAATATTTTGTGCGAACATTTCGTTCAACCCTGCAAAAGGTGAGTAGAAAAAAGATCGCAATGCCTACAAGATCAAGGCTGACTAGGTTCTTGTCAGAATTATAAGCTATTGAAGAAGAATTATTTGTTGGGGAATAAAAACAGATATGAAATTTGTGTACTTGTTCATGGAAAGACAGACGTCCACTTCTTGAATTAGCTTTAAATGATCATGATCCACTTTTAAATTAAAATTTGATGTATCAGGATCCAACCTTTCAATGACGACAGTGCGGGATGTGTTTTTTTTCATCTGTTAGACTGGTTAGCTGGTTACTTATACCGACGCGGATCTGCAATAGGAATCAAATTTGTACCTTTTTGACTTAATTTTCAAAAACATGAGAAATCGAATAAGCGAGAAAAGATATTAAGAAAAGCATACTAAATATCCCCGCGCTTTCAGGGCTTTTCGAAAAATCAAACGAAAATTTCTGTCGATATCCCGTTAAAGCCATAGGGTTGCCATAGTGTTACCGGTCTTACTCCCATATTCTTGTAATGTTTTTAATATTAAGGGCATGTGTTTGACAATCAGCCAGATCCACATTCATCAAATCAGTATATATCTCAATGCTCTCCCAGCATCCTTTCGCGCACTCTTTCATCGGCGAGAAAAAGTCACTATTAATACACATAAAGTATTGTGGTGGCGTGAAAGCCTAACTCACTCTGCTGCTCTGCTGCTGGTTGTATGATTTTTATTTTAGGTTTATAGGTGTGTTCCCTTACCGCGAATTTTGGAACCTTGTCACGTTTATGTAACATGTAACAAAGTAATAACTAAAAATGGGTTGTGCGAGAAGAAGAACTGCAGGCAGTTCATTATACGTTGCGAACAGTATCGGGAACAAAGGATTATTGTTATTGTTATTGTTATTGTTATTGTTATTGTGTATGAGTTAAAATGAATGTCAATTTTAATGTTTACAACGTATCTGTATAAATTTCTGTGATTGCCGTGCCCATGACAGCTTTAACAGAGTTTAGTTGTAAATGAAAGCATAAAAATAATTTTTAATAATTAGGTCATTACGAAATAATAATGGAAGCGTAGAATTATTTGAATTGAAATTTTTTTCAATATCACAAAACAGCGTGCGGCTAAAACTTAATTAAATAAAGTTATCGTAAGCGTACATACATACATATCGACATATTTGTGTTTAACATATATAAATATAAATGTTTAAATATTAGGCATACATGAGTATTGAAGTACTGATGCAATCGATTGCTGGTATGAGTAAAAGTTTAAGGGCATGCATATCTATAATCATACATGAAATAAAAGCAAGAACAAAAACCTAAAGTCAAAAAGTTATATTATAATATATATATATATATATATATGTATATATATATAAGTATATTATATATTTATATATATATATATATATATATATGTATACATAAAAAGAGTATATTAAGTTATAATTAATTACAAGCTGGACGAGTCTAGTTTTTTATGATTGTTTATAATGCGAACCAGTTGGGTTTGTAATTTATGAAATGTGTACAATTGTACATACAAATATATATATATATATATATATATATATATAACTGTGTAGAGCAATGGTAAGGAGAGCATAATGTGGTAATTTTTCCATTAAATTAATTGAATTGTTTATCGTGGAAGAGAAAGAAGAAAGACCGTGAACGGATGTCGGTGTGCGTGAATAATTCAATGTGTGAATGCTTTTTAATTAGTTCATGACAGATGATATTTTTACTTATAATTCTAGTTTAAGTCCCGTGAAATTTTCAAAGAGCTGAACAAAAATATATATACGCGTATATATAAAAATAATATGAGATGACATGACGCCTATTAAATTCAAATCAAAGTATCAATCAATCCAACCATGCATCCGTCACCTTGCAGCAGGCAGTCGATTTAAATCGTTTGGTTTTTCATTGCTTTTCAATCTATCAAATCGTCTTAAATCATCTTTCTAAAATTTTTGAATCTACTGTAGAAACTGCTAGGTCTTGTTTGCCAAAACGGCTCATTACCCTAGCACTTTTTTCAATTAACCGTAATTACCGTAAATGGTTAAGATATGCTAAAGTATTCATATTAAATAAAATTTTGCTTTGGAGATGCTATTAATTTAATTATGATAAAATTTCAGTCGACCAATCGAATCCATTTCGAAACTTACTTCGTAATCACTATTGATTACGGTCAATAGAAAAATCCTATGTATTTTTCATTTCAAAAATGCAATGACTGTGATCCTTAGGTGAATGATTTTAAAGCGGTGTGGGGTGTGGAAAATTTCTTCCATCGAACGAACCTTTAAGTACTTCCCCTAAGTCCCTGACTTCATTTACCTGTGGAAGAAATTGTGGTAATCGATTATAACCAAAGCAAACATCATTAGATTTAAAAATCAATTTCTGAATCGATTTCAACTTTTCAACAGTTCATCTGTACGGCCTTCCGTCGTTCTTCTTTGCCCTTGAATTTTGCCTCCACCCTACAAGTCTCAGTTTTTTATTATTTTTAGAAATTTCGACGCACTGACAGTATGAAGACTGGCACACAAAATGAAAGTGAAAAATTTTGATTGCTCCCCGAACATAGAACTATTTTTACAACGAACGTTGTTGCCGTTTTATTTATTTAGTTTATTTATTAACATTTTAGAGCGACAATTGTATGAGGAGCAAAGTCGGGTCTCGTTTTTGTCCCACAACACAGTTTATGTATATTTCTAGGCAAGGGGTATGGGATTAGGTTAAGTGTTCTTAGGATGCAACTTTGGCGGACTTCGAATAGGTTTGGAAAATCGACTGAAAACGCTAATAAGCGGAACTAAGATGTCCGATATCTCTTTTGGTTTTCTTCGGTCTTTAGTCTTCAACACCTGCAGACATGAGCTTGCATCAAAGCACATTTAATAATCAAATAAGAGTTGCGTGCACTCTTAAAAAGGGTAAGTGAACCTAACAATAAGTAGGTACTGACGCAATAGTGTAATCTGATTATAATCAGGGACTGAATGAATAATATTGTCGACCCGTCCCAGTAGATTTACTAGATTACTTGGGAAGTTAATTCCGATAGAATTATAAGGTGAACAAAGAAATATTGTGTTTGGTGCGCACTGTAATGGTGGTTACGTAATTGCGTACGCAGTTACGTAGCCTATAGACAATGCGAATTTCGTCTAGTTACTTAGCGATTTAGTCTAGGAAATATAAATATTCTTGCAGGGGCCTCTGGTGTACTCGCTGAACGCATGAAACGATTCTAATGAAAAAGTGAATAACTACACATATAACTACACATATACAGATATATGTCTATGCTTTAACGTCTGCACCTTGCCTGAGCCTTAACCAGACGGGTCGCCAACAAGCAATGGCAATCGAGAGGTTGATTGGCTGAGGACCCCTCAGAGAGAGACAATCCCCATTGAAGGGGGCCTCGCTACCCTGAAGTACCGCAAAAGAAAATGGATGTGGGCCAAATTCCCATTTAGTGGTCTACGACGAGGCCTATCCTCCACCTCTTAAATAGCTCCCCGCGAAACTTTGGGAAAACCACAACCACCACGAATACTCCCCCAAGCGCCACACCCAGCAGTCAGGCAAGAACGCATTCGTCCGGCATTCCGATAGGCAGTGTGCATCTTCCTGCCGGACCAATCCTACTTTGGGCAACCTGACCCCCATGAACACCCTTTAACTTATTGGCTTATCATTCAAGCAAGAACGTACACCAAGCTATACAGCTTTGGGTGATCTCATACCGTACGTACTACACTTGCCCTCGGACTATCCACACGTCCCGGAAGGCCGGGAGGAATAATGCTTCCAAGGTTGTCGTCGCACAGCACACACACATATATACACTATAACTATCGTTATCGTGTTTAAGATGACCATAATTGATCGCGATTAGTCCAAAAGTAGTTGTGTGTCATATGTATTTTAACAGTCGATTGCTAACATTATTGCTGCGTTGTATACTACGGAGGTGTGATAACATCTGTGCATGAGTTTAGTGTGTTTAGAGAGCGAGAGAGAGAGAGAGAGAGAGACAGAGGGAGATAAACAATAAAATCCGAAATTAACTCACAAGTACACTACAATTTAATAACAATTGCAATTGAAAACTATCATTAGCATGCAACAGTCACAATAACAACAGCAACAATAATCATAACAATCTTTATAACAACAGCGAATAAGCCATTGATTGTGTTTGTTAATTGTTATGCATTCCTTCGCGTACGCTTTGCGCACGATACTTGCTTTCACTTTAGAATTTTTCAACAAAACAATTTTAATTCTAGTATTCATCAGCGATTCAGGCGATTCAGGCGATTCAGGCGATTCAGGCGAATATTCTGCAATGGATTTCTCTTATAAATTATTTAACTATGCGTGTGTTCCAGTTTTATTTAAATACCAAATTACAAAGTGTATAGTGTAGGGCGATAGCACGCGATACATTGCCGGCAAATATCAACGGAAATTGCTCACACGTATCATAAATCCGTTTAACACTCAGCGAGATTCGTCGCTGTCAGCAAATGTTATCATGTTTTTCAATGCTCGCTTTTTACTGCTGGATAACGATGATGATGACGACAACGGCAACGGCAACGGCAACGACAACGACGACGACGACGATGACAAATTATTGTTATTAACGTGTTTTGAAGTACTGACAAATTGCTAATAATTCAACCGCTTTACCATGAATGAATGAATGAAGCATTTGCCGGTTGTAATTTTTTATGTTTGTTTATTATTTATTTTTTTCTTTTTTTTTTAGATTTCTTCAACACCGTAATCATTGTAGCGGAAATGAGTTTATAAATACTATACGTACTGTTCATAATGTTTTCCTTCCTATTTCACATACTGTGCATAAAAATTAATATAAATTTTAGGGTAAATTACGCTATTCGTTGATTTCGTGTTCTTTAAATTTCGTCTGCTTGCGTTGTATTAACACCTGCTCGCTTGCTTGTCATAAATCTTTTAACAACTAAAAAAAAAAAAAAAGGGGTCAAGGAAATGGCTGCCATACATACCCAAAGAACCCCAAAAGAAATTCAACCGACTCTTGTCATAGCACTTGAATATGAGAGGAGAAATTTATGAAATTGTATTTATTTATGATTTTTATATTCATGACGCGAAGTAGCGGTTTCGGTTCATTTGCCACACACACGTGAAAGTTTTCAAGCACTAGAACTATGAAGAAAGACAGATTTTTCTATGGTAGATTGGCATAAAGGAAGCTTCCGAAAAACAAGTTATAAAAGTAAAATTTCCGTCTTACGAGGCCAATATTTTTTCATCAGTTTCATGGTAACGCGTTTTCAACACTCTGTGTTAGGTCAGTGCAGCTAAGATGAATTCGGCTGCAACAGGGAAAAACACTTCCAGAGGTACAAATGGCCAAGTAGTTGTTCTCAAGTGGTTCTTCTAGGGTTATTAATTTACCGTACGTGTGTGTTCACTGTTTAATAAATCAGCAAATTATTAAAGAAACTAAAAAAGCTGCCTTCATATACTTGATAATAATTAATCTGTGAACTCTTTGTTGTCTTTTCTGGCTCACATGTGAAGTAATGAAAGTTGAAAGGACTAGTAAGCACTTATTCTTCTTGGTTGATCAACGACTTGGGAACAGTCTTCTATAAGAGGGATGGCCGGGATGGCTGGGATGGCAGATCATGGATAGGAAGTACATGTTGGCACACAAGAAAGGTCGCAGTTGAGAAATAAATTCTGAATTATTTTTCTATTGCACTTGTGTTGTACGAAAATCAATTGTAGGGCGATGCCAACGGAAAAGAATCCCTCGCAATACGCCGTTTTTGTTGTTTTTTCAGAATGTTTGATAATTGCAAACGTATTTGTAGAGCCCCACTTACCAATATATTCAAATCTTTATTTTTGAACCACAAAACTTTCGCACGCTCACTAAGGGCCGATTGGACAGTAGGACGGTGGGAGATTCAAAGTTACAACATCGTTTCACTTATTACTTCACGTATTTCCAATTTGTTAAACTGTACCTAAGTATGTATGATAACATTAATGTATGACACGGACTTAATAAGATTATCGCAGTTGAAGCCGTATTAGTTGATTTTGATTGAAGCTTATTTGTCAAAGAAAGAGGTAAGGGCGACCGCTATTGCCATTCCTCTTGAACGAGCCATCGAAGCAGCAACATCACCATTATCGTTCTGATTGGCCCAAATGCATGCAGACAAGTACGTTGTGAGCCGCATGAGTTAAAATAATAAGTGATCGTAGTATGAAGCAAGTGACAAACGAACACGTTTCAGACTGCCATTCAATGGTTTAGGTTTAATAAACGTTCTAAATTCATATTGAAAATATTAGCCACATAAGTTAGCCTATTGGCTCGCAAAGACTTATTCGTGGTTGACGGCTCACTTTAAGGACAGAAAAACTTGGAAAAGGAAGGAAAGAAACCCGAATGGTTAATATATTAAACTGCAACTCACAACTTAATAAAGAAATCTTGATGATAGAAAAGTATTGGCTAACGCTTGGTTATAATTTCTATTAAGATAGTAAAGGAAACTCTATAGCGCTAAGACGATAAGTCTATGTTTTTTTTTTTTTTTTGAGTGAATCGTGGAATATATCGGCGAGCTAAGCGCACGCTTTAGCTTGTAATCTGGGCGTTGCAAAAGCAAGGAGAAAATTAGTGCGCCATCATACATTTTTATAACGAAGTACTATGTGTTGTTTTTGTCAATTTAGCGAGAGAACGCCAAGATATCTAAGGCGACCGACTTAATTGAGCTCTCTGTTGCATTTAAATTAAAATTATTATTGATTATTATTATTTCGAATTTAAATTGATGATGGTTGCGTATACAATCCAATTTTTATGAGAGAAGGAAGATATTATCCTCAGCTGAGGAGCATAGTGGAAAGAATATCCTCACCTTATTTCGGCAGAAAGTTAAAAAAAAGAAAAAGATGGTAAGAATCTCTAAGAGCTAGCTTAAGTTGAGGGATTTTCCTTCGAAAAATTGCGATCGTGAAGAGAAAAAGATCGAGTTTTTTTGATCACTTATTTACTTATTGAAAATCTTTGAGGGGTTTTACATCAGTCAACTGAATAATAATTCAGATTTCCGTTAAAAACCTAGTTTTTGCTTGGCATGAAGTACTTGATCCCTCGGAACAAACAAGGTAATCGCAAGGTAACCGGAAAGACTCAAGCCTGCTGCGTAAATCATAAGGGCCAACACTTCCTAGTTGAGTGCTTGCAACGGGTTGAAAAGTGGCTTTGCACTATGAAAAAGTGGATAGAAAATTGCGTAATGGGACGCCTTGACACTAACTACATTCACAACTGGAGACATTCCGGTTTTACATTTACATGCCCGCTTCAGGTACGTACCATTATACATGTCGCTTGCCTGAGAGATGGGAAAATATAGTACTCAGCGATGGACAATATTCTGATTCCCCGTTCATTCGTTCTGAAATAAAGTGTTTTTCGCCAAACAAAAAAAATAAAAACAAACTAAATTAATTTGAACTCCCAGTAGGGAAAAGGAATATGAAGACGTCACAAGCCAAAGACTCAAACAAACGAGAGAAATACTGCAGTATTGTTTTTTTTCACAAACGTGATTTTCTATCAAGCTGTACCTTGCAAATGCACAAGTAAAGATGAATGTGGATTCTTTACAACACTTTTCAAAAATCTCACTGTTCCAGCCCAACTAGAATAGTTTTGTTTTTGCAACAACATAAAGTCATTCTCTTTGCCAAGTCATAAAAACGTATTTTAGTCATAAGAGATATTATCTCACTTTATTGGCTCTTTAGTTGACTTAAAGCCTTATCTCCATCTATTCGAAACTAAGGACATTGATTCAGACTATTGCAGGCATTTTTAATCGTTGCCAAAAGAAATTTATTTCGGAAAGAAACGTCCTACGTATAGACTTAAAGTGCATTATAATTTAGATAAATATCTAAACAATAATGCGTTAAAGAGTTCTACAGACGTATAAGTAACCTTTAATGCTTAGATGAATATTCTATAACTCATACGTCAGTTAGAGAGAGGTTTTAAGAGAGTTAGTTATCAAAAATGCAAAAAGAGTTCATTTAGAGATAATCGAATGAGATGCGCAAGGGCGGATAATATCTCAACTATTTTTTTTTTTTTTTAGACACTCATACACACACGCACAGGCTAAATATATATATATATATATATAAGCTATGCTTTGTTTCCTTGTTTTCCGCACTATATTCTATACAGTTAATAAAGCACGTGATTTCCACAAGAACTTGTGTCCGCAACATAACCTCCGGAGTATGCCGTATAAGAAACCACATAATATGTGCACAGAAAAATACACATCTATGTAAATAATAAACGAATACAATTACACGCACTGACAAGATAACCAAAAGATGACATAAAGAAGACATGAAGAGAGCCCTTGCTGTGATGGCAAGCCAGAGAAAAAGAGAATTGAGAGACGGTATTGTTTATTTTAGCTGAGGCTAAGTTTGCATGCCATTGAATATAGTTGTAACCCATATTGCAACAGCTGCTGAACATATTTTTAAAGCTCGTTATCATGTGATGAACCGATAAACTCTCGAGTAATCGAGAGAGGGGCAGCAGTATGAATCTTACGCACTTGGTAGGAGGTACAAAATAGGAGGCAAAAAATACAAAAAAGCAAAAGGAAAACTGAGAGATATTGTTATGAAAATTTCATTGAGATATTTAATTGCTCAATTTGCTTGTTTGTTTGTTTGTTTGTTTGCTTGCTTGCTTGTATCTTGCGTGCCTATATGCGCACGTATGTTCGTGTTTGTGTTCATATATGAATATATTATTTGATACAAGGACACTTTGCGTGTAAGCATTACTTTGTAGTATTATTTTCATTTAAAAAACTGAAACGAGCGAAATGAAAAGCGAATAAAAGGCGACATTTTCTCATTCATAAGACGAAAGATAAAGTATTTAATGATTGATGGTTCTTTTTCTTCTACATAAAAAAAAGAATGTAAAATAACAAAGAAATAAATGAATGAAAATAATTAAAATAAAAAGAAATTAAATTCTTTAATATTAAATTCTTCTTGTGATAAAAGATATTCTAGCAGTTTAGCTTTTTCTCTTTCCTCTTTCCTCTTTCCGCTTCTTTTCTTTTTTTTTTTTTTTTGCTTTATGAGAACCTTTCGTTACATAGGTACATAATACGCTTTGTCGTCGCTTCTTAAGTTGTATTTTTATTCTATGTTTTATTTCAACTATTCTCCGACTTAGTATGATAACAATCCCTTCAACAAACAAAGCCTTTAGCTGTACAACAAAATATTTAATTTATGTTGTATTAAAAGGCTTGAGCCTCGTTGGGAAACTTTAAAAGCGCACAGGGGTGCAAGCAACCACACACAGCAAACGAACAAGCAACTATAAAATCGTTAAAAAAAAAGCAGAAAAAGAAAAAAACAAGGAGGAAACACAAATGAAAGCAAGGCAAATACACATGTGTTTGCCTGCTAATTAAAAGTCATTTTTTTTTTCTTTTTTTTTTTTTTTTTTGCATAGAATGTATAACACAATGGCTGACAATTTTAATTTAAAAAAATTACAACGAAGAGGATTTATGTATAGGTAACTGAGGTCATGCATGGAAGTAAATAGGGAGGGTTTCCGAAAGAACAGTAACAGCATCAAATCTCACATATTTGTTAGCCAAACTCGGCTGCATATATATGTATATTTAAGTGCTTTTTATTATTTCCCTTACTGAATAGTACAGTAAGACTACGGTTAAGCGTTTTCGTTTCGGGGAGATTTTTCTTTAAAGCGAAAAAACTAAAAAAAAAAAAAAAATGGAAATATTTTTTAATTAGAGAGTATTTTTTCTACTTGTATTTTTTACTTTGGGGGCGTCTACCATCAATATGACATTCCAATTTTTTTTTCTTTTGAATATAAATATCTGTACTTCTCTAAATTTAATTTAAATTTTACCGTTGCATAAGTTCGTGCTTTCAGCTGATGAAATTCTGAAAAGGCTATTATTACCGTTATTATTAAGCATTATTCTCTATAACTGCTGTTCAGCGTGCTTCAAGTGTGTGGTGGTACGTTTCTCTTAAGGAAAATTTGTTAAGTAATTTTGGTCAGCTTCCTCGAAATGCATTTTATTAACCATACAAATAATTCGGCAAAGACAGAAACCGATGGCGTTTTGAAAACATCTCTCTCCTGCTCTCCTATAATTCGTGCAGTTTTAGTAACGCTTGTTGAGCATCGTGCAGACTACCCTAAGCCTTTGCAATCGACTACAACCAGATATTTTTCTCTAGTAATCAGCTCACAACACATGTCCTCCGCAATTGCTTTTAATGAATAAAATTTCAACGGAATCGTGCTAAATATACAACAATTTCGTGGGATGTGGATTAGCTTTTACAATAAGTTCTGCATTTCCAGCTGATCTCTTGTCGATCCTCTCCTGTTTTACCATCTAAAATGCGTTCGTCATCGTGTGTTACTCTAGGTTGTGCATAATTTTTAAAACTAATCAAGATTTTATTTTTCATTATAATAAAATTGAAAGCAATCCGTCGAATAGGACTGACTTAACAACTGACGGCAATATATATCTTTTGTTGTGCATTGTGTTTTATAATGCAAAGGGCTGTGTTTTTAGAAAGGTTACTTTTTCTCACGCCAGGGTAAAAAAATTGTCACATTTAAGCCGCTCTGTTTATTTGTTTTACTGAATTTATTGGCGTGGAGACGTAGCCAAATTTGTCTAAATTGCAAAATACGAGTTAATGTCGAGTTAACAATTTTCAGTTGCTCATCAATGTCGTCAGATATTGTTCTTAAATTTTCCTCTGCCAATGCACTTACAGTGCCGTCATTGATCCCAGAAAATCAGGCAAGGCATGTTGAACTTTGATATTAAGGCATCCGAAATATGCCATAGCGCGTTTTAATTGACACTCGACCCTTCGTGAAATGCCCGCAACGCATATGCGCCTTTTCGCTCTCCATTTTGAAAAGAATTCTTCAAAGCGCAAAACGACTTTTTCGAATGTTGTTTAGCAATAAAGTGATACAGGACACCGTAATCGTTGCAATGCGTGCACAGTAGTAAACAAAACACCCCCAGGGCTTAACAACGCGATCCATTTTACTGGCTTCGAAGTGAAGTACATACTACACATAATCAACCTTTACATGTATAGTTGTCTCGCAATCCTTTAATAAAAGCCAAAAATTGCATTTTTACTCAACGAATTGGTAAAATGGCCGATAAATGAGTGAAGAAATGAGCTTTAATTGGACATCATGTCAAAAAGCATTTTTGGCTTAGGTGCCGTGCCTTGAGTTAACTCTTCTTTCATCTCTTCTTTTTTTCAAACAATCCAAAAAAAATCTATATCTAAAAGCAGGTTAACTTTGACATTCAGAATGCATGTGTAGTTCATTTAAATACCATTTGCGTCAGCCATGAAAACTGCATTTACGGTCGCTTGCTTAGCAGAACGGTTTGCAAGTATTTCTACTATGAGAATTATTATTTATTTTTATACCCATCACCGAAGCGTGCGGAATGTATTCATTTTGTCAACATTTTCGCAACGTCCATAGGGAATAGTCAGGAACGCCACAAACACATATATTCCTGATCAGGATCGAATCCTAAATCAAGCATGTCCGTCTGACCGTCGGTCAGTCTGTCTAATATCTGTCGCAAAAATTATCATATCGACTTCAAATTTGGCAGAAACATTGGAAGGTCTTGCAATAGGTTTATATTGAAAATGGGCCAAGCAAGTCGAAGGACATGCCTACAGTATCACGTAAACCGAGAACACCTCGGTTTTTCAAAAAGATAAGAAAATTGGTTTTTACCCCATTACTTATAAACTATAGTGATATATAGATATAGATAAATGTATAAAAATTTGAACGTATATGCCATGAATGATGTCGTAGCACCTGTACAAAAATCGTAAAAATTTATCGTGCCTGCCCAGTGGCTATGGCGGATCATAATTTCATATATTTTCCAATACCCTTATAACGCGCAGAAGTTAGCTTCAAAGACCCCAAAAAGTAAGTTCTTTACCAATTTTAAATTCAGAATGCACCTAATCATGTCCATCTGTCCGTTTGCACAACTATGTAGTGCCAGGACGTTTCGTCCCTTTTCCTTAGGCTGTGCAGCTCAGCGGCCCAGGGGAGGAAAAACACGCAAGACATTTATGTTTTCATGGGGCTCTTTAATACTCTTTACTCGTTCTTTTTTATAATTCTTTCTTATCCAACAAACAACCTCTCTACTCGAGAGTTTAACTTCGATCGACTTCTGCGCGAGGCAGACGACGACTCCCCTAAACTTAATCTTATCCCCTACTCTTAACCTATGCTTAACCTACGTTTAATCTATTCTATTCTCTTGTATCTTAATCTAGCACTCCCTTCCCCTCGGCAGAGACGGAGAATCCGTGAGCCCAAACCGAGGGACGACTTTGGGTCCTCACAGTAGTAAACATTCTCCGATTCGCAAAAATGAAGATATCGCCAACAAACATGCAAAAGAAGAAAACGCCTATAACACTCACCCACGCCTATGTAACAAAGACAATGAACACCTTTGCGTTCCCTCGCTGTTGCTCGTTGCTCATAGAATACAACAGATAAACGACCTGAGTTTCCACAAAATTACTTTATAAAAATAGGGTAACGGTGATAGGTATAAAAAATTCGTTTCGAACCGAGAATAATTTTCTTTTTCGCCGCTTAAGCGAGAGCATATTTCTTTTGATAGTTGAAAATTCTCAGACCATTTAAAAACATTCTTCCTCCTTCTCTTTGTCTGTTTTTCCTCCTCCTATAGCCTTAAAAGTTGGGGTCAACCACTGATAAAGCTGGCAAATGTAAAAATTGTAGAATAAGTTGGAAGAAGGGAATGACATGCCAATATCTACCTTGAAAGTAGGCGGAAAAATGTAAATTACAATTTGTGGGTGTTGGTCTAAAGCTTAATACTAATTGTTTCAATAGGCCAACTGATACGCCCTCAGCAAATAAAATACTTCCCATGTTTTATGTATTGGTTTGAGGTGCGGTGTATCTCAGGGCTTAGCCCCAAGTCGTCTACATAGTTGCGCGCAGTTTTATGCGCCTTTTTTTTGTAGAATTTAGGAGACTTTTTTGTTTTGGTTTTGTGCGGTTTTTTTTGCGCGGTGCATGATTATCTGCATTATTGATATTTTCAGTGAAAATAATCTCAACGAAACGATTAAAGACGAAACCTTAAATGATTGTGACGTTATCAATAATTTAACAAATAAGGGACAAACGGACAAAGGAACCGAATTCTATGACGACAAATAAATAAAATAGAGGTGGGGCTTCAACTTTCCAGCAAATCGGAAACATTCTTTCTTAAACAAAGGAATGCGAAATTCCTAAAGATTCTTCTATCGTCTCTATCCGGCTATCGCCAATTCACCTGAGCACAAATAAACAATCGTCGTTGCAGTAACTACAGGGTAACGAAAAATAATTCAACTCTAATATCTTCAAGTGACGAAGCCATTCATCTCAAGAATATGCGCGACAAGTTTTATTAAATTATGTCACGTTTCGAAAATTTCTCCAAGCGCTTAAGCTGAGAAATCAAAAATTTTTAAATTCTTCTTTATGCAATTCAGTTATTTGCCTTGTTTGGAACGAACTTTCTCTCGCAAAGTTTTCTAATATTTTTTACTGGTGTCTTTATTTTATGCCTTCATCACACATAGCATAAAATAAAATATTCTCTAATATATTGTGAAAAAAAATTATTTTTATTGCCATTTATGAAGAGCTTGGATTCATCTGTGCATTATGCTGTTTACTTGCTTGCGAGATTATATATAATTTGCGACTTGTTGGCAGAATCAAGAAACATTCACTCAAAGTCCAATAAGTAACGGAATTTATGCAATACTACTTACCGATCTTTCCATTTCATTCCTGATTACCGTGTGAAAACTATGTGTACTTAGATTTCAATGTTTCCCTTGCTTATTGACGGCGGGATGTTATTTTCAAGCACCAGGACACTATTTTGCAGTAGCGTACATAACCTGTAAAGAAACCAATTCCTATATAAGTACGTTTTTTTTTTTAATAAGTTAAGAAAAGTTCGGAAACTGTTTTTCTGAAATGTATTTCCGCTTCATTTCTTAGAATAAATGCTTGTGAACACACGGTTAATTCGTGCCATGCTGTACCGTGGAAACGGTCTTATATGAAACTTTTTTGTTTGTTTACTTCGAGTAAAATATCGCATATAATAACACAATTTATAGTTAGATAAAAACAAGTAAGAAATTTATATTCGGCAGGGGCCGAATCTCCCACCCATACCCATTACTATGTTTTTCGTATTCTATTCCCGAAGTTCTTTTATTTGATACCCATATCGGTGGTATTATTAAGAAAAAAGTAATCACGATGTCATTTTAGAATTAAACCATTTTTAGACCGATAATATATCTTCGTGTGTGAGGGATGTGCAAAACAGTTTTAAACATTCTCTCGTATTTGCCTTATGACTAAAAAGCATAAACCCTCAAAAAAGAACGATGAAAAGAAGAAAGAGGAGAATTTAATCACTTATAACAGTGTGTGGGCGTGACCGATCTTTTCCAATTTTGCACGTAGTGCAAGTGTAGAGTGTTTCATAAAATAAGTGTGCAAAATTTCAACTTTTCATCTTTCATAATTTATGAGCAGGTGGCAAACAACCATGAGCCTTTATTTAGAAAAAAGGAATTGCATTCAGTTTACGCTGCATGGCGGGCTTGTGCGCTGACCAATTTGGCTCATTTTCAATACCAGGCTGCACGCAAAATATTTCACTGTTTCTACTAAATTTGAAGACGACATCTTTGTTCTTGCAACCAGGAGAGCCTCATCAATGCATACCGCACTGACAGACAGACACGAACATGCTTATCAAGAACATGCATACTCTTTTAAAGGATCTATGAAACTTTTGTGGGGTGATGCGAACATTGTGACAATATGAGTACACCACCCCCCATACACCAACCGAAAATTTCGATATTTTCAGTTTTTTTTCAACTTTTCACTTTTGTCAGAGGCTTTTGCAGTCAAACCAATAATTTCCTGATTCTTAGATGTTTTGTTTTCTAAAAACCGTTGTGTGTTTCATGAACACAAACGCTTATCATTTAAGTCATACCTATGAGCATGCACAGCAATTTTTTGCTGTTGCGAATATTCTGTCTGATGATATGTCTAAATTTGTAGAAAAAATACTAAAGTAAACAAAAGTTTTAAACAATATGAAACTTTGTGTTTAAGTTTTGAAAAAAAAAAAAAAACTTTCCTTTTTTAATATAAAAGTTTTAAAGAAATGTTTTCGCAGAGAAATGAGGAAAAAGTTTACATTTAGAGCAAAACGAATATTGAATATCCTGCACTCCCTTAAAAATCGTACTGAATATTGATGAAAGCAAAAATATTGAAATTTTTTTTTTTTCCTATTGAAAATGTTTTGAAAAGTATTCCATTACTGAATAAATTCCTTTGTATACTGGGTGTTCTAATATTCTAATGATCCGATTTGAGTTTTCGTTTAATTGGACAACATTCGGAAAATATTGTCTGTCAGTAGCACAGCGGACTTTTGAAATTTCAAAATACCGAAAGAAAGAAGAAGCAAATGTTGATGTGAAAATCATATGCAGAAAATATACATACGTGTAATGCTGTGCTGTGATTGTGTTGATTTGATAGTTGCATTAGGTAACAAGATCTCTTACTTTGTTCTTTTTCGAAATTTGAAAGAACATTTATATGCACATACATATATATATGCATGTATGATGCAATTGAATTTATTATGTATTTGTATAAATATATATGTTTGTACATATATATCATTTTCATTTCTTTTTTTTCTTTTTTGGCAAATTCCTAGAGAAAGAAACTCTGCCCTGCAATAAACTTAAAAAAAAAAAAAAAAAAAGGAGAAGAAGTAAAAACTAACAAAACAACAATATGATAAAAACAACAACAACAATAATAATAATTTTAAGCACGCACTTGTAAACTTGAGCACACTTTTAGTTCTTATTCTCTTCTTTACCGTTTAGCTCGAGAATTTTTGTCAAATGTTTTTGCTTTGTTTTTGAAAAGTACGAAAGGACAGACCATATGCACTTTTAGTGCACTCGTACGGTAATAGTTTTGTTGCTCCCTTGCTCACGGGCGTATGCACATATAAAAGCAATAACGAAAGACAGAAAAAAAATGTTGTAATGCTATCATTACTTTTATAACTGTACACTGTTGATTAAACTATCCACCTGTGTGTACACAGATACAACCATGCATAAATGTTAATATAATATATATGTATATGTATATGTGGATACATATGTGTACATATATAGATAACCGGTAGGTGTCTGGAAACGAAACGAAAAGTAAATAAAAGATGGGAATATATAAACGTTTCGGTTTCGAATGAATTTTCCGATACTTAGCACATAACATAACATAACATAACATAACATATATATATGTATGTAATGCAATGCAAACAAAAACCTTGAATAAATACCCTTTGCTACCTGATGTTATGTACGCAGGAAAAATGAGTTGCCTTTTTTTCCTTTCTTTTTTTTTCGTTCTTCTGTATTATCCTTTGACATAATACACTTTTGGAAACGTGGCTCTTCGATCAATATTTGTACTTTTTCGTTATTATTATTGAATCAATTATGCTTGTTTGGTTTTACTACGAGCATGGTCAAGATGATGAGAGCGTATTGCCAGAGCATCGATAAGAATATCTATTAAGTTTTGGGTTAAGACGTGCGACAGGTGCTCAGTAACTGAACGTTCATCGTTCACAAGTCGTATGCAAATTTACACAATTTTTAATTTTAAAGACTGACAATCACAACCGGCCACTAAACCAGCATGCTTTTGATAAAGATCAAAAGTGCCGTTATTTTAAAATAATAGTTTAAATCATTAATTTTACAACAAACATTTATTACATATTTTGTTTAAATATTTCTTTACATGTTAGTTGAAAACTAGTTGAAGAGATATGGGTAAGAAGTGTGCCAACCTAAAAAGAAAATCCTTTTTAATTGATTAGAAATTGGAATTGTGTTACCCTAACTACAAACTGAATAAATATCAAGTAAAAATATTAGAGTAGCCCGCGGCCCATCATTAAATACCCATTTTGCTTCATACAGTTTATGCGTAGAAGGATTTTTTCAAATAACGGAGAGCGGTCGAAAAAGTGGTCTGATCCGAACCATTTTCAACAGCGTTTGTCCGTGGCGAAGAACACGTCAGTATACCAAATTTCAACGCAATATCTTAAAAACTGCGGTCTATAGGTGCAACCGAAGAGAACAACACGGCCGCTGGCAACTGGGCTGCGCCTAGCGAGTGCGCTGCAGCTAACGACTGCGTTGCACCTAGCGACTGCTTGGTCCAATATATGTCGGTGTACTAAATTTCATCCAAATATCTCAAAAATTGTGATCTTCTTTCGATTGGACAAAAGAGTACAAGACGGACAGACGGACAGGAAAACAGAGCAGATTATTTTAGAAAATTATTCTGATTGCATCATCATAATAAAAGGTGGATCTGTTTTAAGCTCTTCTGGATGAGGAATACATCCGCTCGGAATAAAAATGATCTCTTATGAGCCAATCAATATCGAGCCTCTGAAATATATTGACTTGTAAGCATTTGATAGGGTTGCGCCACGTAGGGTGATTAATAATCTGGGAGTAATTTAAACATTTACTAATGTACAGCAAAGTGCGGACTCTTAAAGGTGCAGTCCGCAAGTATCTAGCTAATGAAACAGGATCCTGAAACCTACAGACTCCAATGTAACTCGAAAGGGGTTCGTTGTAATCAGCTAAGTTAGTCTTGAGTTGAAGCTTATCATAGAGCGGTCGCAGTTTTTCAACAATCAAAATTTATTCCCCGCCGAGCATGCCATTTACAAAACACACCTTAAGTAGGTATTTGACAGTCGAACACCATGAAATATTCTTCGTAAAGAGGATCAAATGTCAAAATGCAATCGACCTCGTAAACGTTCTTACTTGCTTACTGGCTACTATCTTAAAAGAAACTTTTTGCCACAATATTCTTTAGTTGGTAGTTAGCTTAAAGAAAACCTTTGATTTTTCGCAAAATGTTAAAGAAACCTTTCAAACCTTTCAACGGAATCTTTTCTTTTTAATTTGAGTTCTGATAAAAGTGAAAAAACATAAAATAAATGAGTTTTCGAACTTAAAGTTTTTCAACAACTACAGGTATTTCTCACATGCTTTCACCTGAGCTCACACATTGTTAGGAAACTTTCGTAATAACTGCAGTTGTTATAAAAGATCAATACTATGGGACATAAAAATTGCAAAACAGACGGATGAAAACAGCTAAAATGATATTTTTATTAGCAATCCTTAATCCTTGATAAACCGGGCGTTCCATCTAGGTTGGAAGAATTTTCCAACTGATTCTGAAAAGGAATGGTGCAACAGAGCCTAATCTGCAAGGTACACGCAAGAAATTGATCTTCAATCTTAAACGCAATTACGGATCCAAAAGCATTAAGCAAAATAGCAAAGCCTTTTCACCAATTGCAGCCATACCGGCGGACCGATAAATTTATTTATTAACCAACGGTAGAAATATCTCGTGCTGTGTACATACATTTTTGATAGCCACAAGAGTCCCTATTTGTCTAACTGTGCTTTTTTAATAACCCATAAGTCCATCCGTCTGCCCGTCCTTATATAGGTCGGTCGATTTCTTCGGCCGTCTGACAAACAAAATTCCCACAGTTCATCTATTTGTCTATGCTCTTTTAATAACCCACAAGTCAGTCCGTCAGTCCTCACATAGGTCGGTGTATTTCTTCGGCCGTCTGACAAACGAGACAACCAGAATCTGGTAGAGACTTTGTTGCCACGAAATTCGAAGATTAAGTAAAACGTAATTAGCTAAACGGCAATAATTGCCAGAACGTGAAAAAAAAAACAAATTCAGTAGGCAAAGTATCGATAATTAGTAATTATGAAATTTGACTCTCGCCTCAAGTAAACATATAAAAATAAGTAAATGAAACCATTCAACAAATCAAAAAATACAATAATCGAGGAAACAACCGCCAACTGATATCAGATGCTTAATAGAGCCGTCAAATTGTATGGTTACGAAAGGGGCTGACTAGTGAATACTGCCCTGCGAGAACAAAGCTCTTTCTTAATTCAAGTAATTTCAATGGGACGGCCGCAAACATTCTTTCCCTTTTATTCGATCAAATAAAAAGTGGTGAGGACAATTTAAATTATTTGGATTGTTATTAAGAAGGCATTGTTATGTTGGAGAGAAGGCAATGACACTTCATTTTGTCTTCTTCTTTTAATATCTTTAGTATCTTCAATATTCTTACACATTGAGTATTTAAATAATTTTCAAGCTTAACTAGAATTTATATTTTCCGGCCTGATTTTATTGTTTTATTGAAACATTTTTCTTAACGTTTCACAGTAACGAAGGCATAACCATAGGGTGCGATTATCTACTTGAACCTTTAATAACCGTTGGTACACTTAACCTCAAGTACAATGTGTAACACTTAAAGCACACACTCGGAATATTTATGACTTGCTATATATACCTATGCTTACATTTGTGTGTTTGTGTGTGCGTGTGTATGTGTGCGTCTTTCTGCTGATATGTCATATATTGTTGTAAATTTCTCTCTTATACGAATGGAAAACATTTACATTTACATTACATTTATGTATACATAATGCTTGCAGTAGGATAACCTTGACCCCATGTGCGTGCCGGGTGTATATATATTTTGAAAAGTAATTTACGTTAGTTATGCACATACATGTATATTTAAAATGTCAAAATATGTTACGGGAAATTATGTTCATGCAAGCAGATGAATAATAGTTTGGTCAAAATTTAACTTATGGAACAAAATAAATGAAAGTGTCAAGAACGACTGTAATCTATAGAAAATAGCAAAATAAGTCGCGAGCAGAGAGGCTAAAAGCAACTATGTACATAGCAATATCATCCACAGCCTCATCATTTGTTATGAGAAACGCGCAACTTTGTGGATTTTATTTCTAGTTTCTTTACGATATGCAGTTTTTTACGATATATGATTTATATATGAATTATGAATTGTCTCTAAAGGACCAACTCAAATATATTGATTAAAAAGACAGCATAAGGTAACATCGACTTGAAGGACGTCCAGTCTATTGCTGCCAATGCTAACGCAATTTGCAAGTCGAGTCGCACTATCTTGTGCATTGGTCTTAAGCGACTGCTTTCTAATATCTCAGTCTTATCCACATTTTACAGATCTGCTGATCTGATTTGCGCCTTAATTTGCGTTTCTTTGTTATTTAAGTTTCTGCTACATTAAGTTCTTCTGATTGTTTCCAAAAAAATAAGACATGGCTTTGTGACTAATGCCATAAGACGTACCTAGTAATACTGAGTAAAGCGAACCTCTAGCAAAGAATTAAATGGAGAAAGAGTTAAGATAAGTTCGATTTTCTTTTATAAATATTACATAATATTCCTTGTTAGGTTTTTCAGCCAATCGCGATGAGGATAAGCAAAAAAAAAAAAAAAAATTGTAAAAGTTATTGAAATATCTTGTAAGTTAAGTTTCTCAAAGACAGCTAAGGTTCACCACCTAGTAAAAGTGTGTGCGCTTTTTACCTCAATTCTAAACTAGCGTCAGCATAATGGACAGACAAACTGGCTGATCTAAATCGTCGTACAACCTTACACTGATCAAATACGTATTTTACTCTGCATGGAGTCTTTGAGGAGTATTTCGATACTAGAAAGAGAAATTCATCCAAAGCTCTTGCTTTAGTGATTATAAAAATGAACAAAGATTGAATTGAGTTGATTTGGTTTTTTTTTTAAAGTGTTTCTATAAATGTTGCCTTCTTTCGATAATTGGCAAATTAAAATATTTCTGTTCCGTATAGTTGAAGAGAAAAAATATTTCTTGTCTTATATCGAAGGCGAAAACGACTATAGCTCGAAAAGCTAGAGTGAAGTAGATGGCTTTGCTGTAGATGAACATTTCAACCAGCTAACAAAAAGTTAAGCGGCAATAAGCCCCTCCTCCCGCACCCCGCACATCTACCAAGCAGGTAATAATCCCGCTTTAGGATGATCTTCAATTTAGGAAAGGAGCGGTGGTAACATGTAACGCAGAGCTTATTACTCGAACAATGTAAAGCGTAGGTTTGCAGTCATTGATTGCTTACTGGGCCATCTATAGCCTAATTTTCCAACTTTCGGTTCCTTACAAATCTACGTATTTCTATATAAACGTCATTGCCGTTCACATAAGATATTGTAATAAATTTTAAAGAAACAGATAAGAAACCACAAGCTAAAGTTCATGAGTTTCATTATAAGCTCAGTGCATCAGAATTTTTTTTCCTCTCGTTTTCTTTGACTTTTACAAATCTTTAAAAAAGAAAATATTATGACTTTTGTTTACAATACAAAATATATAAATTTTTGTTACATGTGCTTGTATTTTCTCAACATTAAATAAATCCCAAGAATCTACTGCCAAGTGTATATTACGAAGATTATGTTTATGTTATATATATATATATATATATATGTATATATATATATGTTATATATGTTATATATTATGTTGTATATATATATATATATACATTTTTCAAGTCTATATTTTACGCAAACACACATTAGCATAAATGTGTGTATAAAGTGAGCTATGCTTTTACTTAACACATACACTAAAACATTCCTTAAGTTGCCTAAACTTAATTGTCAGAGAAAAGTTACACTCGTAACAACTTCACATGCTTGTAGCATTTTCTTGCTCATAGATTTTAGCACAAACTCTGGTAAATGGAAAGTTATGGTATTAAACTATCTTAAGAAAGCATTTGTAGTAGTTATGGTATATACACAAAATTTACAACTATATGTACATCTATGTATATAGAAACATATGCGAAAGAGTTTGCTTTCCTTTTTTTTTTTTTTTTTAAAAAACTATTCAATTTTTCTTTTTTATATATGTCCG
>KK502610.1:66511-104123 GCA_000688735.1 Glossina austeni
TAAAAGGATATAAAGGAAAGAGGACAAAAAAGAAAAAAAATGAGAAAAAAATAGGATGAAAGGTCATACAAATAGGAAAATCAAGAAAGTCCATTTAGCGTATTATTCTATACTACAGCACATATATATAGTCTAGAATCTTTCTAATAATATCGAATCTCAGGTTGGATATAAAAGTTGAAAAAGTTGTTTTAGAAAAAATCTCGGCCGTTCTTTTCCGAGGTGAGATGATATTTATTTCTATGTCATATTCATATCATCATTGGGCTTAGGTATTGTACGAATGGAATGAAATTATAGAATACATCATATATCATAACAGGTACGTCCCTATGAAAGCGGAATTTTTGTAAAGAAAACACACGTTCGTCCTATGAAAATGTTAAAAAATTGTTTTGTTCAATGTATTGCCCATGACCTAGACATACTTTTGTGGCTAAATCGCTTTGTGCTTGTCGCTCTTTTGAGGCAAACCAATCACCGAGACCTTTTTGTGCATATTCGTGAGAGACAACTATGCATGCGATATAAACAAATGGTAATCGAAGGGACTCGACTTCGGTGAGCGAGCAGCTTGGGCTCGCAATTTGCAGTTAAGTGCTTCAAACGTGTTTAAAACCGATTTTGTTGTATGGATGGATGGATGGATGGATGGATGGATGGATTTCATGTAAAATTGATCTTTGCGTTGTCATTTTTCACATTTTGCCGCCTTGTTGCGAATGATTCAAGTCGGTTCATTCTTGCTGGTAGCGTGTCAAAACGTCTTCAACAGTTAATAACAAACTGCAGTCTCCTGATCCCGGCAAGCACAAAATATTGTCTCCTTGCCAAAGCCAATGAGTCTCGCAAGCGATGTGGGTGGTATGCCTCCATCCTTATGTTAAGGTTTCTCACAATAGACCCACATTTCATTCTCAGTTAGGATACGATGCAAAAGAGACTTTGCTTTGTGTCGTTCGAACAATGAAAAAATGGTGTAAGCGAATAGCCCCTATTTCGCACAAAAGTCGATATTTTCGTGGTAGAAAAAGTATTTTTATATTACGACAAAAATTGACATTATGATTGCTTATTGCTTGACATGCGGTGTTAAGGCCATCTGTGCGCAAATTTCGGTTTCATATTTACATACCTGATATTGCTTATAAGAAAAAATTGAAAAAATGATAGAGGGATACATACAATCAGAATATTTTAAGGGAAGGGTTCAAGCCCCCTCTCTGTATTATATTACCGTAGTTTTTTATAATACAGTAGCAAGGTCAGTGTATATAAGTTGGTGAGTATTTTCAAAAATCTTGAAAACTTTTCATTGAAATTTTTTAAGGCTAAGTCCTTAACAAATAAGTAAATCTAAGGAGATTTTCGAAAGCGTTCATATAGTCGCCTGGGAGTGATTTAAATCCTCACACCTCTGAATGCTGAAAAAACAAACACTAAGTGCGCTTACCGTTACCGAATCTTACCAAAGGTTTTCAATCTTTGAATTGCTCAAGCTGTACTTTTCGGACTAATGAGAATACTATTGATATACGAAAAGGAAAGGTTGCAAAAAAACAATAGACTGAGAAGTATTGAATTCAAAAATTGGTCGAAAGGGTGGATTAACGACTAGAAGAAAAAATGCCATTAATCCACATTGCTGTTGCTTGTCCATAAAGTGATGAACTTAATAAATTCATCTCCACTTTTCGAAAATTGTAATCAGATATTTTTTTTTTTTTAACGAAAAATGTTCACAATTACATCATAGATAAATTATTGCGAACAGTGCAATATCGAATGATATATAAATCATTGTTAATATGAGTGCGAACCAATAATTTATTATTAATTTCACTTAAATTATTTCCTCTATTAAGAGTAATTATAAAATGATATATTACAAATAAAAAGAAAAAATAAATAAATAAAAAAAAAAATTAAAAAAAAAAACGAAAACGAAACAATATAAAAAATCGGAATCGATTTGAAGCGAATGTAGTGCAAGTAGGTTCAATATTTATGTAAAATGAAGAGTTAAACTCATATTAAACGGTTTTGTTGAACGCTATTAATGTTCTGTATGTGCGAGTGAATACGCTTGTCAAGCTCTTTGTAAACTGACCCGCATCGTAATTGAACCGAAACCCTACAGGTAATCCTGAAAAATATTTAGGTTAAACTTTTACGCAAATGTTTTTACGAGGACATAACTTATGGATGAAAATAAGGAAAAATGACAGGATTTTTCAAATTCACTTTAGTCTCGTATATATGGTGTGTCTGTTCGCAAGGAAAGTGAATTTATTTATTAATCCTGTTTTCTTAATTGAATGACAAGCATAGGCATCGAATTTCCGCGACCACGAGAACACTACTAAGAAACTGAATCATTTTTTGGTATAGAAACAAATCAGTTCCATGTCAGTCGCATCTAGAAAAGCAGAGCCATTGAAAATGTTGAAATTATTAAATGACTTTTTTTAGAATTCGAGAGCTCAACTGGTGTCAACCAGAAAATAGGTGAAAAAACGAACGAACGAACGATTGGAATTTCCGAAAAGAAACAGAGCGAGAGATAATGAGAGAGAGAGAGAGAGAGAGAGAGGTAGAGAGAGAGAGGTAGAGAGAAAGAAAGAGAGAGAGGTAGAGAGAAATGGCGAGAAAGAAAAGTGGTAGCAAAAGTTTCATTCTTGCAAAGCTAATGCACCGCATACAGCGGAAGCTCTATACAGATGAAGGATTACTTACATCTTTTATTTTTCTTTTTACCAGTCATTTATTTCATATTCATACTCATATATCACTCTTCTCACCAGTAAGCTTAGCTCGCTTTCAAACATTTGTATCAATTTCGTTGGTATTGGAAAACAGGGATAGAGTGAGTTTTAGGTTCGTATGCGTCAATTTTATATAATTTTTAAGTTTCATGATATAATCGCAACTCGCTTTGTTAATTGTAAGCATATTAAGGTCCTGACAATTATTTATCTTTAATTTGTAATTTATATCAGGTTGTACGTCGGTAACAGACGTTTCTAAATGTTCCTTATTTACGTTAATTTGAGCTCTCAGCTCAATCAGAATCAAAACCACATAATCCAAGTTCAACTTTTATTAAGAATATCTGCGCTTTACTTCAATTTTCCATAATCCATATGTATT
Source organism: Glossina austeni (assembly GCA_000688735.1). NCBI lineage: Eukaryota > Metazoa > Arthropoda > Insecta > Diptera > Glossinidae > Glossina > Glossina austeni. The sequence continues at coordinate 69,662 of KK502610.1, forward strand.
ATGGCTTTGAAATCAAGGCAAGCAGAGCAAGAAATGACAGATGGAGGAATGAGTTGGTAGACATCACAGAACTTGAAAACTGCAAACGCCTTTGCAGACTACTACTAATTCTTGCAAACGAGATGATAAAAAAAGCATACTTTCGCGGCTTACGTCGATAAGTTTGAAACTGTAATATGGAATATGGCGTGCAAAGGGCAAAAAAAGAAAAATGCATAATAGAACATATGTGTATGTATGTGTTGTAGTAAACCAAGGCTATGCTAAAGCGAATCTTGGATGCCTTTCACTTAATCGTTTCTTCTTCTGTCAATGAGTACAACTCATGTTATTAGGCAATGTGAACGGGATATTAGCAGGTAAGGCACTGATACACTGATGTATTTGGTTTTTTTTTTTTTTTGACTTGTAAGCGAAATTTCTATAGAAATAAAGGACGAGCATAAGTCTTAAAATAAAAAACAAATATAAGGATTTGTACTGAGAATATTTTGGATGAACCCTCCATTTACCCCAGGAACTATTTTAATGCTTGCGTTATCACATTTTTATTTCATTTTGAACTATTTTATAACCGAATAATAATGAACTTATGTCACACTCAACAGCGATATCTGATACAGGGCCTAAATAGTTTTCTTTTGTCACAGTCCTTGTTCACTCACAAATTCCAAAAAAAAAGAGATCTACGCTATGACTAAGTTAGCATCTAATAATGCATACAACAGTTTTACTACCCATTACTCGATTGATTTTGGCGAAGAGATGGACAAAATTAATATGTTCTCCGCCGCTGTAACGCGGATGTATGTGAAAAAATTGCGATGAAATAATGAAAGTTTTTAAATTTCTCTTCGTCGCTAATAATGAGTTTCTTTTTTTCGCACAATAAATTATTATTACGAGTGATATAAACTCAATAGCGATGATAAAAAATGAATAAGTTGAAAAGAGAAAACATATTAAATATTTAAATAAAAAGGTAAATCAATTTGAATTGGTTTTGCTAGTTACAGGTGAAATTAATGAATGAAAAACTCGAGCGTATTGCTAGCGGACGATAATTCGTTATTGTGTCTTAAACTTAGTTATGTTACTATAATTAGTGGAAATTATGACTTTTTGCAAGCCGTCTTCCACTAGCATTTGAGAAGCGAAATGAGAATAACGCCCAAGCAAATCATGCATCCGCCTTTTAATTTACGATGCGAAGAGATGTTATATATATATGAAGTTAGATGTTGCATACATAATAATAACACTTCTTCTTGTCTTTTCTTTTCACTCATTTTGCTTACTCTTCAATTAACTGTTCACTACGAACAGGATAGACATGTTAATTTTGTAATATCAATAATTAACCACAAGAAGTACTTATTAATTTGAATTTATTGTGAATAGAAGCTCACACGACAAGATATAGGAAGAATTAATTCCCATAACATTGATTGGAATATTTCCGGCATCACTGGGACCACAAAATGTTTGCTGCTTTTTCTACTACTACTACTACTACTACTACTATTGCTCCGATTTATTTACAATACGGAACTATTACATCCAGAGTCTCTCATTGTACGAAGCGAATATTAGGTTACTTGGACGGAAGAGCAAAGAAAATCGAAATTTTATAACGTGAATTTCACTTAGACCAATTGCAGAGTTTTTAGGAAATGCAAACCATAATCCCGGACGAAGATATTAATACGTAAATAGAACGGATATGATGTTTTAGAGCAGTATCGTTGTACCCCGAAAATAATTAGTTTTTCTGAAAAAATGGAGTGAACAGACTGAATACATATATAGGCGTGCTAAGGTCCTTCGCTCGATCAAAACCAATGGCATGCGAACATAATAAAATAATTTGAAAATTTAAAAAAAATCCCACACTTAAATACAACTTAAATACAACTAACAAATCACTAACCACCAACCCATTAACGAACGGGTATCTAAGATTCGCAACAAGATCTCTCTTCGCCAACTTTCACTTTACTCGTATTTATTTTATTTATTTAAATAAATGGCAAACATGACTGGGCGTACTTATTAAAAAGACTCACTCTTTACTAGCGACACAAAAGAAATCCAATTTGTTAAATCTCTAAACGAATAGATTTTCTGCCTTTAAGTCACTAAATTGACTTTCATTTAAAATCCTGTTAACTGTAAACGCAACATTAGACTCAGACACTTCAGCAAACATTGATTGGTAAAATGAATATGTTTATGAGAGTGTGGTAAAATCATGTAGAGTTTTTCGTGTAGAGAAAATTCGAAAAGTTCATTTAATACTCATTTTGATGGCAGATATTGTCTGACAGCTTACGGCATTACGTAAGACTCGTTCCTAATGAGAAATATATATATATATGATTTTTTAATTCTTTAGGTAAGCAATATATTGGATTTAATCAGGGAAATATTTGAAATTTTTTAAGGTTAACTTAAGGTCAACTGGTAAGTACATCCTTTAGATCCTTCAATATAAATCAATAACTACCATAAGTTCATGTCTTGCATAATATTTCGGAAAAAAGTTTTCCTTTCCGGTCACAAGAACTATTGGACACACAAATGCCTATTCATGATTTTTACAACTGCTTAATTAAGACTCCCTAGAGGTCTTAAGGCTATCATGTCCGATTATAAGTTGGTTAAAAAGGACAACAAACCCCATCAATTGGAAGCTTCCTATTTGCGAAGTACCCGAACGAAATCGTGGCAACGGAACACTTCCTTGCTTGTGAGCCGAGCAAAGGCTAACCAAACCAACTAATATTAAATATGGCCGCGGTTTTGAAGGAAATTCATGCCACAGCAAACTTCTTATCGGAACTTTGCCAGCTGTCAGAATGGAGAAAATGTGAAAGGGAAACTCCATGGATCCGTGAAAACCACTGGATGGATTAAAGTTTGAGAAGGCATATAGATTCACTAGCATTAGGATCGTGTTCAATATCGTTGCAATCTCTTTACCCGAAAATTGTCAATATCCGCGCAAAAATATTCAAACAAGCAGTCATTCTTTCAGACCATTACTTCTTCTTAGATCCATTGGAATTTATTCAATCCGTTCAGTTCATTAGAAAATTACTAATTAAACAAGAAGCTATACTGAAGGCGGAGAAATTTCTTCCGGTATTTTTCCGATGCCGAGGATTTAAGATCGAATTGATTTTTTTGCAAAAAAGTTGGAAGCTGCTTAGGAACTTTGTAAAGGTTTCGTAACCGTTACACAGAAATACCGAACGATGTACGCATTAGCGACGATTAGCGTAAGTGACGATTAGCATAAGTGACGATTAGCGTAAGGGAGGATTATTGCGATTATTTGATCTCTGCACACAATTTTTCAATCTATTTTTAGGTCCTACAAACACTACCGAAAAATGGCGAAAGAATCACGTTCGTCTTTAATGAACGGGTCATTCCATATGAAAATTCTATCAAGTATGATTAGGCGATCAAGCATGATAGCATGTATTTAAGCAACAATCACATCTTCTTTAGTTGAGGAGCATTTCCTCACATCTATTACTGCAAAGCTAAAAATAGTTTTCAATTTTACTTTACGATATTAAAGTAAATTTTAACAGGTCGTTGACACATACCTTTGGTTGCAAGTATTTTTTTTGAATTCAATTCAATTGAATTGAATCTTTTACACTTTACTTGCCAAAATTATTTAGTTTATTACATTAAATATTAAAAAAAAGAAAAAAAAGAAAAAAAAAAAAAAGAAAACGAGAAAAAACGAAAAAAACGAAAAAAGAGAGGACTGCATTCGTATGTGACAATTCATGCCACAGGAAAAACGCTTGACAGCTGTAACAGATGCACATCCACATCACATATCACATATCACCTGTGTAGTTAGTGCAAAGGCAACACTATCATATAAGTGCTTCCATGTATCTATAAACTAGCTTTTCTCAAATATCCATACATATGTACACATTTTTCCTTTATGTATCTAAATCTATGTATATATATATATATATATATAGATACATATATATATAGATATATATTTATAATATAATAGCTATACCTATATATAGATATGTCTATGTACATATATCTAAGTATAGATAGATATAAACATACGCACACACATATATAGATATATGTATATATATATCTATATATATATATATATATATAGGCATATATATATCTATATATATATAATATCATCAGGCCTCTGCTCTATAGCGGTGAGTGAACTAAACTTTTCGAGTTTAATGTGGATAGACATGACTAGTTTGTTGGTTGGTTGAGTGTTTGCTTATATGACAGCGTATTGCATTTTACACCATTTTGGTATTTGCCTGCAATCTATTCATAAATATTTAAGTAAATAAAGGGATATATCGAAATGTAACAAATACCGATGCATATGATATATTTATATACATATACACACACACATATATATATATATATATATATATATATATAATACAAGAAAAAAGAAAGGGATGGTGTTGCCAGGCGCTGTATCATACGTATGGTTCGTTATGGTTTAAATGTAGTCTGCATTTTAATGCATAAAATAGTAGTTATTCTATGATCAAATAGATAAAATTCCCAAACTGATTTGTTTTTTTTTTGGTTTTGATTTTGAATCATTTTTTAAAAAGGTTTTTCTTTTTTTTTTTTTTGTTTTGTTTCTATATCAAGCCATTAAGTAAATCTTTTGTGATTTGTTGTACAATCAAGTTATTGTAAATTTAGAAAATATGAATTTTTTTTTTATTTTCAATTTGGCGCAATTGAAAGCAAAACGTTTGCAAAACTTATGATATATAATTTTGATCGATCGATTGCCTATTATATAGAAAATTTCAATTTTTGAATATTGACTAACTAATCAAGATTACAATTTTTAGGGGTCGTTGAGTAAATGAGTAAATGGTTCGCGGCTAAATATTCAATTTTTTAAGATATCGTTCTTGAAGCGTAGACGATAGCATGTTGTGGCCATGTGCACTTGCTTGCAATTGTAGTTTTAGATAATTTCGCAAATTTTGACCTTGAGATACTAGAGAAGAGGAGATGCCTTAAGCGAAAACGAAATTGAAATTTCATTATGAGAATTTTGATCCATACAGTGTTACATGCATTAGTCAACTGGGGAAGAGTGGCGGTGACAACCAAACGAAGGTCGTAATTGATTTCGATCGATCTTTGATGACTATATCGTAGTATTTTTTAGTACTTTTGCGAAACATATCATGGTTGGAGTTCACTCAATTCTAGCAAAGTGGAAACCATTTTCCAAGGACGTTTGATAGTGAGACTAATACTAGTGACAATGGAGGGAGAGATTATAGGAAAACTAAAATGATTTCTATGTTCTCTATAGGATCTTCTAACGACTTGGGGAATTTACGAGACAAAGAAATGTTCGGCAGCAAATGTTACGTTGTAACACATCAGTCAGCAAATCTTCGGTCTGATATATATATATATATATGGTGACATTATTGACTCGTCTGTATGACGAGTTCAAAGGAGCTAAAATTTCATGATATTCTGACAATTAGTTTACAAGTTATAGAGAGATATATTTTTATAAGTCATATTCACTTTGGGAATAAAATAAATTTTGTTGTTCTTATGTATGCCGAGATAACATCTCTCTCTTCATTTACCGGTTACTTGCATATATGTGTTCTGATCACTGCATGCGTTCACTCTATTTAGGCATTATTAAGGTTGTAGAAAATTACAAGCAGTCTTATATTGGATCTGCCAAGGGATCAGAATTGTCAGAATTTGGATTTCAAAGGTCAGATGATATACTGCAAGCAGTATTGCAGTATTTTCTCCGCTTCTCCAAACCAGTAGCCAGTATTCCGAGTTTGTTCTTTCTTTACCCTACGTCACTGGCCTACTTATGCATTAGTTCCAAATTAGGTCTATAAACCTCTTAGTATAAAATACTTGGCCCTTGAAGAGAGGATTTTTAAAATTTATGAGTTAGTTAAACACATTTATCAAAAATTCAGACTGCAACAACGAAGAAAAGAAGAAAGGAAATTATATTCGGGCGCGATCGAATCTTATATATCCATCTCTGTTTAACACTGATCAACAATATGTAGACCTAACATAGTCTCTGAGGCTTCCTTGTGGATGTTGCAAAAGTTTTGACAAAAAAATTAGATTTTAATATTCTATAATAGGCGTAGTAGGTGTGGCCGAATTTTTCCACTTTTGTACGCCTTGGGCTGGACCACTCATAAAATATAAGCTCAAATTTTTATCGTCTCATCTGCTATGGTCTATAAGTAAAGAGCAAAAAGTAAAATTTTTTTTTATTTTTAAAAACGGATGGTCTCAGATTGTGTTGCACTGGGCTCGGGTCCCTCGACATATTTGGCTGAATGTCTGCGTGCAAAAGCTTACAATCTTTCTGCCACATTTAACGCCGATTGCTGCAAGTTTGCTACTAGGACAAGGTCTACCATAGCTATTCTGCACGGACATGCGTAAATCGATTGAGAAATTGATTTTGATCCGGAACATATATACTTTATGCGATCTCCGAGACTCCGTTCTACCTGTTTGCAAACGTTTTAACAAAATGCATATGCCTTTCATGCTTGGATGGTGGGTGTATTTGTGATGATGTTCACTCCTTACATGGCTTTTTCTATGCGTTAACGTCATACCACCTTTGGGAACTCGGTAGACTGAAACTCGAGTTTAGCCAAGAAAGCGAAAGAAAGAAGGAATGAACAATGGCAAGTGGACGTGTCGATCGGCTTTGCTGACGTTTGCACTTAATATGCAGGAGGTGATTATAACGGAAAATTTGAGAATAATTTCATCTTGTGACACGAAGTTAGGCGATTAAATGGATTCTTATATTCGGACTGAACTTCTGGGTTCCTCGTTATGCAGTTTATGAGTCTTTGAAGAAATGCTCCGAGCTGGAAGTAAAATGACGCCAAATGGAAACAGCTCGTCGCTGACTAATTTCGTACAGTGATAAGTATATATAGTTTTTACTGATCTAAATAAACGATTCTTATGAACAAAATTTAATATCTTGGCAGTCATGATTTAAGAAATTAAATTTTTCGAACATAGAATAACACATAGAATAACTAACAATGTTAATAATTTGCCGGTTTTTTGTAGCGACACAAGCAAAAAGCATATAAAAAGTGTATAAAAGTAACAAATGGAAAAATATGATAAACCTACATACATACAATGAATTGTTTTTCTAATTAAATTTTCATAAAACTCTAAAAATGTGCATATTTTAGATGCAAACATATACGTGTGCACACAAAAATCATTTATACATTTACTTAAAGTAACTCCACTCTCTCTCTCTCTCTTTCTCTCTCTCTGACTGCTCTAACTGTGTTTGCATATCTAGAGCGAATTTGTGTTTCAAAAAAAAAAACTTATTTATGTCGTCTATAGGTTTACATAGGATGGCACATTTTTTATGCTACATATTTAGTTTTTTTAGTTATATACATTTTATAGTTAATTTTTGTTTGTGTGGAAAAGAGAGCAAGCGCAAGCACATGCATATGCACAGATAGGTAAATGGCAGTCTGGCGTTAAGCGGTAATTGACTTGATATGTTGTATGCGTAAAAAGTATCCTCAAGTGGCAAATATTGCTCTCTTAAGAGACGGCGGGAAAGTCCTTCGTAATAAGCGCGAGCTGCGCTTTTGTGTGAATATACGTCTTAGTAATGTATATATATAATCATATATATATGTATATATATAATTATATATATATGTATATATATAATCATATATATATGTATATATATAATCATATATATATGTATATATATAATCATATGTATATATATATGTATATATATATATGTATATATATGTATATATATGTATATATATATATATATATATGTATGTATATATATAAAGTCAAGCTTGCTATAACGGGATTAACTCGTATCACGTTTTATGGAAATCGCTTGCTAGATAAAAATCCAATTAATTCAATCCGACTATGGAAACGGCATTAAGAGAAACATGCAATTAAGACAAATCAGATTAAAGTATATCGCGTTACATGGCAACCACTGCAGCGATTCGCGGAAATCGCTTTATAATGAATTCAAAACGAATGTATTCAAAGGAATTCGTATCGCGTTATATGGAGTCTCTGAAATAATTCATAAATTAGAGGAAGCAATCCTTTGCGGAAATTCCCTGATAACTAAAATTGAACCTATAAATGGCCATAACTGGATAATAAAGCATCAAATAAGTGCAGTTGTACATACATTTTAGAAAGCATTCGAATTGTTCGAGTATATTTTTGTAGGAAAAACTTGTTATATTTTCTCTCCGCATAGTATGGAAATCGCGTTGTAAAAATACTGCGTTAAATAAGAGTTCAATGAACTAGTGCGCTAGATATAATCAAGATTTTCCAGGTGTAGAGGTTTTTTTGGTAAAAGTCAATTTTCTCTTTTTTTTTCTGCCGCTTATGCATAAGGCAATCTTACAAATTATAGAATTTAAGGAGAGGAGAGAAATTTTACAAATAATATTTTACTTAATGCTTCAGTTAATATTTGTCTGTGGCAGCATCATCTGTCATTCATAAATATTGCAATACAAATGCATGTGTATTGCATATGTATTCGTTCGCTTTCCTTGTTTTATAAGTTCGCAAAAATCAGTTACAAAAACATGACCGCATTTCAGGTGAAAGTTTAGTTACATCAGCGTTTTGCTACCTGTTGTTGCAATCGAAAAATGCCGGGAATATTTATGAAAGTATTAAAGCATTTTTTACAAGTTTAAGGTTAATTTAAAAAAAAAACAAAAAAAACATTTCTCATCGAAGTAGAATCAAATTTAGTCCAACTGTTTTTTTTAGGATTTGATAAGACGCTCTCTTGACTCAATTCTACCTCAAAATACTTCGTTTAGCATAGCAAGAAACAGAAAAAAAATACGAGATTTTAAACTGTGAGGACTTGCAGCTTGAGAAGAGAACATGAGGTCAGGCCTTTTTCAAGGCACAAAATGTGGTACATTTTCTTTAATCTTTTGGTTTCCTTCTAATGCGTCCTCTCTTGTCAAGATCTGACAATTCATAATTAATACGCAACAGGAAATCAACAACAAAGAAACGTTACTTTTGTCAAGACTTAAACTCATGGCCTAGAAAGCACATGGGAAAGCCAAGTATCATGCCTTAAGGCATAATTGGCGCAAGCAGTAAGAAGAATGTATGCCTAGGACGAGCGTCTTGTTACCCAGAAAAATAAGGTCTCTATTTAGTCAATTTGGACGAGTGTGATGTCCCCGGAAATGCTAGAATAAAATGAAATGATTGAGAACATGCTTCTGTAAAATCCAACTATGCAAAGTTAAGCAAAAGGAACTCATCCAAATGAAGACAACATTTCAGACTCGCGTTCGGACTTAGAGCTTCGGATCAATTGCTGCTTTGTTATTACCTTCCGCCATTTCCAATTCACACGCAGGAAAAAAAACATGTAAGAAAATTATATTCGTCGGGGGGCCGCAACTCGCATACTCACCACTGCGTTTTTCGCATTCTACCCTCCAAGTTCCTTTATTTGATACCCATATCGTTCGTGAAGTAAAAAAAAAAAAGATAATTTAATCGCTTGTAACTTTGCGTGGGCATGGCCGATTATTTCCATTCTTTCACGTAAAGAGTAGAGTGTTTCGCGAAGTAAATGTGGAAAATTTCAACCTCTTCATTTTAATAGTTTCCGAGTAACGAGCAAAAATCCAAAATTTTTTCTTAAAAAAGATTGATTTGCGTTCAGTTTGCGCTCCATTGCTCGCTTCTGCTCTAACCAATTTGGCCCACTTTCATTACCAACCTGCATGCTGTGGTGCTCACCAAATTTGAAGTCGATATCTTCGTTTTTGCAACGGGGAGAGTGCGGAAAACATAGATCATACAGACGGACTGATGGACAGACATGGCTAAATCGATTCAGAATTTTACGTTGATCAACATTATATATACTTTATACGGTCTCTAAAGCTTCCTTTTGGGTGTTACATATATTTTGGAAAAAAACAAAGTGAGTATAAGCTCATATTTTAGCGGTCGGTATATAATGAAAACAAAAGGTTTTTTTTTTTCGAAAATACTGAAGTTAAATATTTCAGTTTCGCAGTCGAATATTATTGAAAAGTTTTTATTATAAAAGAAACTTAAACTGGCTGTAGAAAGCAAACAAAGCACCGACAACGACCGACACGAAATCAAATATAAATTATTTTAGAACGAGAAAGAAAAGAAATGCTATATAGAAACCTTTGCATTAACAATAGTTGTCGAAGCGTTTATCTCTAGCCATTTTACTTACCAACTTCAAATTGGCCTTTAATATTAAAGCGTTTTTTTTTTTATTGAAATGTCAATTTACTTTTGAGGTATTGAGGGCGGAAAATCAATTTATAACAAATACCATGCGTTCCTTTCACAGTTGGCTTATAATTTTTTCAATACGTACTTCATTTGGCGGGAAAAGTGAAATATCCATCAGCATTAAAATTAATGATTACTACATGTGTAGCCGTCGTATCAACTCCGTTGTGCGTCATACATTTGCATATGAACGTTGACATTTACATATTATTAAATGTGACACATTTGTTAAAGTACTTCTCATTACAATTTAATTAACTTGAATATCGGGAAAATTCGTTCTTTGATTTTTATCCCACGATTCATCCATCACTCATTCAAGCATTCATTGCCTGATATAAATGGACCTCATTATGCGTAAAGGACAAACAGTGCAGACCGTACATATATAGCATTCATGTAAATAATGCCATCGATTAAATATTAAGTTACGTTAACATAGATTTGCGGAGATGTTCTAGCAGAAATTTAACAAAGATAACGAACGAATTTTGTTAAATTGTTGTTTAATAAAAGCGCATTCATGCGCGAGATTGAGTGCCAACGAGCTAAATATGTATTTTGTATGCACCTTATCAATAAAGCGACTGATTAATATTCACCTGAAAACTAATTATAATTCTAAGGACTCCTTAATTCCGGTCGTAAAAGGCGAAAAATTTCTTTACTTCATACCTACCCACCGACATATGGACGTCGATTAACTTTGCTTTACATATGTTTTGGCGACCTCAAGACTGCAGAACATAACATAAGTTGTTAAGTTCTAAGGCACACCCTTTTAAAATTATTGACCTTCCAATCGTGGCCGCTCAACTTAGGTTCCTATACAAGTGACAAGCGACAGATTCCTTATAGGGGTTTAACGTCCGCACTTCGCATGAAGCTTTAGTCAGACGGATTGCCTACAACCATCGACAATTATTTCAGTCAATTGTTGACCCCTCAGGGAAAAAGATAATCTGCATTGAAGGGAGCCTTGCTGCCCTGAGGTACCGCAATAGGAAATGGGTGTGGGCCATTTTCTCGTTTAATGGTTTACGTTGAGACTTATCTAAGCACCTCTTAGATAGTTCCCCGCGAAACTTTGGAGGTAACCAAAGCCACCACGAATACTCCCCGAAGTGCCGTGCCCAAGCAGTCAGGCAAAAAGGCATTCTCTCGACAGTCAGATGGGCAGTGTGCATCTTCCTTCCAGGAGCAAACCTACTTTTGGGCAATCTGACCCTCGTGGACACTCTTTAACTTCACTTTGAACTTTATCGTTCAATCACAGAACCTACACTAAATACAGTTTTGGCTGCTCTCATACTGAACTCGGCCGCAGGAGCTCTTGCCTTTGGACTATCCGTACGTCCCGATAGGCCATTCCAATCACTATCCTCTCTCAAGGAAATAATGCTTGCAATGTTGTCATCATCAGGCACATACCCAACAGTTCCTCCATTAAAGAGAACCAAGTGGGAGAAAAAAATAGTCCATTTTCATTAGCAAAGGGAGCCCCCTTCTGATTAGACCTCTTAGGCTTCCAAGAGAAAAACCAGTTACCTCGGTTATAGATAGCAAACCTTAAGCATCACAAAAAGGTGAGGGTTACGGCACATCCATGTTCACCCAAGGGATCCCAAAGTTCTGCTCCCCAAAATTCGATACAATTGCTTAACGAAATCTTGCAAAAGTGTGGTGGCAGAAACTGTCCCTCACGTTTAGCCTGTTTTTTTTACTGCTTCGTTACAAGCCTTATATACCAGAAGTTACAACTGTGATCAAGCCGATAAGACCTGGATCGATGTAAGACTCCCTTTTCATCTGTCGGCCATTAATGGAGGGCATCAAAGATGTTGATAAAAAGCTGATATCGAAAATATGTTGTCTTACTTGATAGTCATGCATCCGTTTTACAAACTATAGCTCATAGTGCAAAGCAGTTACGGCATTGAGATTCAGGGAAAGGCTTTCTAAGGGCTTATATATGAGACTTTGAAAATTGAAGTAGCGAACGAACTTCTAAAAAGTTACCACAAATAAACCCCATACATGAGTTTTAGGGTGATGGGTATTAGTTAATAATTCACGTTAGGCTTACACTTGTGTCCGTTTTTTTTTTCAAAATTAATTACATTCTAATTAGCATAATTGTCCGCTTTAATGCGTACATGTATGCATTCATTGCTATAAATTTACAGGAAAAATTTAATAACATTTTTAATTCGTCATATTTTGGGCTACTGCCTGTACTTTTGTAACTTTCAAAGCGAGCTAACGTGGATCAAATTTATTTATTTATTTTTTGTTTTTTTTTTGAAAAGTGCTTTGCATGCATTTAAACATGTCTGCCTGCACAAGCAATGAACTCAGCTTTGTGACTGATTGGTTAATTGATTTGTTGACCGGTTGGCCTTTTAGTGGCTTTTTTGATTAGTGATGGTTTTCATCTTCTTCTTTTTTAACTGACTGTAGTAATGGCAGCTTGATTTTATGATTGACAAGATTGATAGTCGATTAAATGTATATATCCATCGGTTTTATTGATAAAACTTTACGTAGCAGTTTTTATGAAAATTTACCAAAAAAATTCAAGAGCAAGACGGACCGTTTCAATATTTCGATTGGTTTTTATGATAGCCTTTTGTGAAAAGTTCTTTATAATTATTTGTAGGTTCTCCTAAGTTTGCTGTGACATTATTTCATGGCATTTGCTATTTACGATTTCAAGCTATCGAATTAATCCATTCCATCGATATGCGCATACATCGGATTACTCTTGCACTAGGATCAATTTGTAGTCATTTTATTCGTTCCGGTCAGCGGAAAACATTGCACTCATATACGAGGGCGTCATCGATGAATCGAGTTTATTGATTAAGAAAAGACATTTTTAAAAAGAAAGGATCAAAGTTCATAATCATAGTCATTCTCTCAAAGGGTGATCATCTCTTTAGATTCCCTACAAACAATTTTATTTTCTCAAGCTTAATAATTGCTTCCCCTGTTTAGAAGCACTTTCGCCAATCGTTTCTTCGAGCTTCCAAAGGTTGTAAAAAAAAAAAAGAAAACAAGTCCGGCTATGCTCGAGTTCCGGTAGCGGATAATCAGGCGACCACTCTTTGAATGTTAGCTTTCGTGTCTTCGGTGACACGTAAAAAGGGCAAATCTTCTCGACAGTTAGCTGACTGTGTCATAAATCATCCTATTCGACACAGTACAAGTCGAAAAATTAATTCAGCCTTCAGAGAGTTTGCTCGCCTATGTCGTCGCAACTTCAGAAACCGTGCAGTTCTAATAATAATTATCAGCTTGCGAACCACAGATAGATAGAACAGACGTTTTCCTCTCCGGAAGCGGACAGTGAGTTTCTTTTTATATTTCGTAAGTGTTAAGAGACTAAAAGAATTGCCAATTCAATTAAACCTCAAAAGTTGCAGATAAGGCGTAGAGTAGAGTAAGCACGAGAAAGCAAGATGGACAGTGAGATGGAAGTGGACCTCCTTCACAACCTTATGGTTGTTGCATATATCCGCTCGGACTGAATATACACCAATCGAGTGATGTAGGGCATAAAAATGTAAAAGTGAAATAATTGAATAAATTTAATAATTTTAATAAATAAACATTTGTGAGTTTATTTTAACTTCGAAAGCGCTCAAAAAGTAATAGAAATAAAATTTTTTATTTCTTTTATTTTTTTTTAACTTTTGTTCAGTTTCTTCTAATGACATTTAATTGGAGCTTTAATGACATACTCAAGAAAATTGAATACAATAAAAAAATGTTTTACATCTAATGGCAGTTAATTATTTACTTCAATAATTACTGCGTAAGGATTAATTATGCTTTGCAAAAATATTTAATTACAAATTTAATAAATGACTAAATAAATAATCGTTTTAAGACAAATCCTCGGCTATATCCACCATCCGAAGCACGTTATATAAAAATTTCGAAAAATATCTAGTAGGAGTTAACACCAGGTGTTAGTTACTTCGACATGTAAGAGTACAAAGGAGTACAGTAGACTGCCCTGCAACATCTGCTCTTATAAGACGGCACACAACGATATAGTTGTGACCGTATTCGTCTAACACGCTAAAAGAGATTGCGATAACGCGACAAAAGAAAGAGACAGATGATGCTATTTTATTAGGTTTTATCTAAAAACTACCTATATATACCTAGTAGGAGTTAACAACAGGGATAGGTTTAGTTGGTTCGATATGTAGGAGAACATAGCAGTACAGCAGACTGCCCTGCAACATCTGTTCTTATAAGACGGGCTCATACAACACCGTATTCGTCTAACACGCTAAAAGAGACTGCGATAACGCGACAAAACAAAGAGACAGACGATGCCATTTAATTAGGTTTAACCGTTACTTTGTAATAATAATGTAACGATTAAGTTGATAACGCAAGAGATAAAAAAAAAATATTTTTAGAAATTTTTATGTATATCTTGTGAGAAAAAAAACGTTTATAATTCTGTCGATTGGAAGCATATTTGCGGTGAATTTTGATGTGGCTCTCACAAATATTTGTTTTAACATCTGTTGTAGATTGATTGCATTAATAATGAAGGTTCAAAATTTCTGAATCCTAGCAGTAACGACTTTGAAAACAAATAAATCGAAATCATTTTTGAACTCTGTCTAAATTTGAACTTTCACTTAAAATGTTTATGAAGAAGATGGATTCACGAACGGGATGACGTAGACGTGAAATATTACGCTAATCAAATGTATGCGCACGCATTAAGGGAGGACCACTGAGATATATCTAATAATTACGAAAGGAGCGACGAACAAAACTATTCCGGCTCATCTACTTTGCTTGCGTCACGATCGCAAGCAAAAAAAAAATAAAAAAATAAAAAAAAATTTCATTTACTGTTTGCAAAAGAAAAAAAAAAAAGAAAAAGAACAAAAAAATCCTTTTATTAAATTAACCATAAACGTTATTCGACCACATAATCACATTCACGATGTGCGTTAAAATTTTCATATAAAAGTTCTTTCAATAAAATGCAAAATGTGTTTATTAAAATTTCATGATTTGCGGTTTCAAAGCGATTTTCTAAAGTTTATTGTATTAATTATTATTAATAAATTTTTAATTAACGTCATGACATACACACATATACATATATAGTAATATTGAAATTATTTTTAATATAAAACATAAGCCGCAAATGCTTGATGTTAAAGCCATATGCTAAGCTAACCTAAGTTGTACGTGCGACGAGCAAGAGGAGGTGAAATGTTTATTCTGTGTTCGGATGGTAATGAAAAGATTGATAGGACGTGTTATGTTAACAGCTGGACAGGTCATGTATTGATTAGAGATCATGCTGCAACGTCAAACAGATGAAAGGGAATAGAATTTCAAAGTTTATTTCGCAAAAAAAAAAAAAAAATCTTCTACTCATTCGCACTTAACTCTTACGCGTCTCTTGACCGGCATAAAAAATTCCTTTCACATGCTGACGACTGTGATGTACAACAAAACAAAACATTTCAT
Organism: Glossina austeni; assembly: GCA_000688735.1. NCBI lineage: Eukaryota > Metazoa > Arthropoda > Insecta > Diptera > Glossinidae > Glossina > Glossina austeni. The sequence continues at coordinate 85,613 of KK502610.1, forward strand.
TTTTTTTTTTTATTTTCGATACACAAACATATTCCTGCATTGCGGCATTGACTGCATGGTTTTTCGCACGTTTTCTCCTCGTATATCCTCTTTCAGATTTTTTTTTTATTCGAATTTATTTTTAACTTTCCAGTTGCAACCAAAGGAAAAAAATACAGAAATCAGACAACAAAACAAACCTCTATGTAAGGCAAGGCAAGCCATCTAGCCTGGTTGTTAGCGTTTTTCTTCTTTTTTTTAATTAGCAGCATTGATCTCGCAAGTCTCGTCGTAAGTCTGCGCTATTTAAACTGAGTTAATCATAAGTAGCGCAAGAACGTACGTTAATAGTTTAAGTGAAGGACATCCCTTAAAATACACTGTCCGGGTAATGTTCAGTTATTTTGTTCAGCATTAGCAGCAACTCTAGTGAAGTTAAACTACACACAGTTGTGTACAGATTTTAAAGAGATTGTTTCGATGGCGCATTACAGGACATAGCATGCCGCCCGAATGCGTCCCCAGAATACCATGACACTGGCAATGCAATCTTATGCGAAAAGCTAAACGCATCTAAAACGAAGCATTTATCAATTTTAGTTAATTTTTATCATTTTCAGATTTATCCCAGTCATCGCATGTCCTCCTTTTTCGGATGCTTACAAAAATTAAGTACACGAATAACTAGTCAAATTTATGCCTGAAAAGACCGAATTTTTCGTGATGAGGCACATTTTCATATCGCCCAATGCTGCCAGACTTCTTCCCTTGCAGTGTCTTCGAAAAGGAAAATCCTTCTTAAAATTGAAACTGGACCATACCCTGCGAACGTCGATGAGCTGAATAAATGAATGGGGGATCAGCTACGACAGGTGTATAAGTTATCTTCCCAGCATGTGCCTTTGGAATGACGTGACGTGAATTGTTATACACATACTTTCGTATACATATATACTCGTGCTTTTACCGTGTATTTACCGGAAGAGGACTTTCAGTGAAAAGGGCTTACACGTTATCTGGGCTGTGAGAAACTACGAGCTGGGACTAGGTATAGCCGATCATGACGGACTCTTCAAACATACAGAGGGAAGACGCTCAACTGCTGGCTAGGTTCGCTGCTAAGGTATGCGAGAAATTATGTACGACAAGGCTAAAAAAAAATTTGGTGGTTGAAACCAGTTAGCACCTATGAGAATGAGCTTAGAAATTGCAATACGTGGGCAAGGGAAGTGATCGAAGAGTGTACGCTTTGCCCACCTCGTATAACAAAGAACATACTGGATGCTGGGAAAAATATTTATCTTCCAGAACAGCAACACATTACGCATATTACTTGCATTAGTACAATTTCATTAGAACGGATGATGGAAAACAAGTGTTAGCCATTTCTATATGTAAAGGACGAGCAAAAGTTAGGCGAACCGAAAGTTATAAGATTCCAAGTTTCGTATCTATTGTTAAAGTGCTTTCTCCAGAGAAAAATTGAACAAGTTTTTCTGTTTACGGCAAAAGGATAAAAAGGTAAGTGTCAAAGTGCAAAATGCTTTCGGTGATCGCCTTTTAATAAACGACGAACTGCCTTTATCTCCTTCTTACACTATTATAAAGGTTTAGCCTGCAATCATAGGCAATACATTGAGTTTTATATATAAACAATTCCGGCTCCGCGAGTTAGTTTACACATGTTAGTAAGTACATCTACGTGATATACTTTCTTCTTCTACTTCTTTGATATATATGTGCATAAGAACTGAGCGCGTTCCCTGACGCTGACGATTTCACTAACAAGCGCTTTGCAAGATGTTTCTTTTTATTATTTTATAGTTATAAAATATCGAAACTTAATCAGAAACCGAGTCTGAACTTCTGCTATCTATCATACTTCTTAACCGCCTTTTATTCCACAAAGGACATGCGTTCACTACCCAGAAAAACTTTTTATCTATACTCTTACTTATGTAAATCATAAGCGATTTATTTATTATATTTATTATACACGTATATACACTTCTGAAAAGAAGATGACCTCCATTGGCGGAAACCGTTCATCCAATGTTACTGGACGACCGTGGAATTAAGGTTGGAGAGATAATCGAGGTTTCTCACACAAAAACACACCCCACTTTTTAATGCGATTTTTTTTTCTTGTTATGGTATCAGAATATTTTTCATTTTCAGCGAATCGATTAACGATGAAAAATCATCAAATAAATAGTTTAACAGGTCACGAAGACAGACAATCGGAACCGGATTTCGATCTATATCGGAATTCAGTTTCGCAGAAAATTAGAAAAATATTTTCTTAAATTAGATAACAATTCCTAAACATTTTCTGCCTACAATTCTGATATTTGACTATCGCGAAGTTTGCAAACAATTAAATAAACGAGCGTCGTTGTGAATGCTACAACCGACTACATGGTAGCAAAAAGCAATTCAATTCCAATATCGAAAACGATTACAAAGTGATTTGTCAAAAGAATGTGCACGTTTTGCCCTACGACGAGTAGTATTGAACTATGACGTCACATTTTGAAAATAACTTCAAGTGTTTAAACTATTCTATAAGGAATTCAATTATTTATTTGGAAAGCGCTTTCCCGCTATTTTGCAAACTTTTGCACTATTTTCTACGGGAGACTTTTTTATGCCCTCGCCCTACAGAGCATAAAATAAAATTTTCTCTAATATATTCTGAAAAATTATTTGTTACAGCTGTTTATAAAGAATTTGGATTCATCTGTATATTAAGTTCTTTACTTATTTGCGAGATTATATATAGTTTGCGAGATCTTTGCTGAATAAAGAAATATTCACTCAAGGCCCCATAGATAGCGGAATTTATGCAATACTACTTACCGATCTCTCGATTTCATTCATGATTACTGCGTGAAAACTATGTGTGTTTAGTTTTCAATATTTCTTTTCCTTACTGCCGGCAGGATGTTATTTCAATGCGCTAGGACGCTACTTTGCAGCAGAACAATACTGCTTTGTACATAACCTGCAAAGAAAACAATTCCTATATAAGTAAGTTTTTTTTTTTTAATAAGTTAAGAAAAGTTCGGAAACTTCTAACTTCTAACTTCTAGTTCGGAATATTTCTATTTCTGCTTCATTTCTTAGAACAAATTCGAGTGAATACAGGTGTCCGCCGTTTAACCCGGTCAATCCGTACAAACGGTGTTATGTGAAACTTTTTTACTTAAACTACAATATCATAGAAAATAACATAATTTAAAGACTGCCTTATAAGATAAGGCAATGTATACTCTGTTGTGTCGAATGGAAGTCTTAAGGAGTAAACTTTATTAATGATAGCTCAAATTTCATTTGAAGCAAAAAGTCGGTGAACTTTAAGTTTATATAAAAAGGAAAAATGAAATGCAAAGATTGGAAATGTATTCCAAAAATAGTGACTAAGATGAATGTTCATCAAAAAATGCCTCGAATCTATTTTTTCCACTCAATATTGGGTAAAGCTTCTCTTATCAACGATAAAATGAAAATAAAAACAAAAAATCAATTGAAAAAAACACATAAGATTTTGAAGGAGGGGCCCCTGTATATAGATGCGAATACATTTATGTACTGTGCTACCGTAGTGGCAGAATTTTTCGATTTACTTCGCAGTAAGGTATAAATTAATATGTATCGAGGGGCATAACATTCATGGTTCGTTCTGCACTCGTCTCAGTTTTCTCTTCTAAAATTTTATATGTGAAGTGAGTTAAGGAATACAGGGTTCATTCTCTATATTTTTATCATAATTTTTGAGATGAGTTTTTGAAAGATCACGCACGACCCGGCAGTAACCAATTGGGCCTTGACATAAAGCCGTGACGATCGAAAATTATTTTTTTTTTTTTTCAATAATAAAAATTGGATGACGAAGTCAACATAATTTTATACTTCAACAGTAGACATAAAAGTGATATCCGTTGGTAGTATAACAGGAACTAAAAGTGGAAATTTTAAGAATATTAAAGAGCATTTTATATTTCTTTCGGGAGGTATAACACGATATCCTTTTTTAAAAAAATAGTTCCCTTCTTCTTCTTCTCTCTCACTTGAAATAAGTTTCGTCCACAAAGAAATCTCAAGTTTTCTTTTTTAAATGTATTTATTATTCCAAACCTATTTGGTCGCCTTCAAAGTAATCCCCAAACTCAATTACTATCGCTTTTTAACGGTTTGATTCGGCAGAAGGAGCTCATAGTGTCCAACACCACGATAATCGAAGAAAACTGTTAACATCACCTTGATTTTTGAGCGACTTCGTCGCGGTTTTTGCGGTCTTTCCTCACGATATTCGCTCTCGATTGATCGGCGGTTTTCCGGTCGTGCGCGCAGATCCAAGTCTCATTTCATTTCACTTCAAAAATACTTTTCGTGAAAGAGAGAAATTGTACCATAAATAGGCGAGGAAACCCTAATAACTTTCCTTCTCTTCTTAGATTAAATTTACGAACGATTTTCTCGCCAGAATTTTGTATCTCCTACACACCGTCCAAAATATCAAAATTAAAGTTTTTAGGAAATTCAAAAGGTTTAACGCCTTTCAATATTTAAATTAATTGTTTCTTTGGTTTGGTAGAAGAACTTTCTCTCCACTTCTACACTGAATGAAGATTTAGGCAGAAGAGGACTGACTAATCGCCCTTTGGATACCACACTGCCTCATAGTGCAACAAACGCACCGAGCCTACAAATTGATGGATATAATGGCAAAATTGCATAAATGGAATTTCAGCCGTCCGTCGCTTTAAAAGATTTAACGCTCAGCGACTGTCTGTTATCTGGTGACAAACGACAAAAGCATGTTCCAGGATGTTTCCAGGGATAAAGTGTTCGATCAAATGATCTGAAGAGAATGTTGGCAAAAGGATACCAAAGTGTTAGAAAACCGTTGCAATGCTGGATTTTATCATTCTTCATCATATCCTTATCAAGCAAGCAATCCTTTTAAAAATGATTGAAGAAAGTGCTGAGTGAGTTGAGGTGAAACTCTCGCTTGATATATTATTTTTTTATATAATTTTTTTAAATCGTTGAAAGATTTTTCCTTCCAATGGTTTGCAGATTTTTTTTTTTTTTTACAACGTAACACTCAACATGATTCTCTCCCGTAATGTTTTAATCATTTATTAAGGCATAAATGCTTTAAGTATACTATTTTATGTATGCTTTCAAGTTGTTAAATGAAAGAGGAAAAAGCGGAGGAGGTGGAGGAGGAGGGGGAGGAGGAGGAGGAGAAGAAGGAGGAGAACAAAAGAGCATACATAGTTAGGGAGATAGAGAGAATGAGAGATAAAAGCTTGGCATCCTTTAGTTATTCTTTTCGCAGGTTAAATTCCATGAAAATTTGATGAGTTTTTAAAGTCATAATGCTTAGAGTTGATTTACTTAGTAATACATTTTAATTATTCAATAACACTTTCCCAGACAATAGAGGATATCTTCGAGCCGTTTGTTGTTCTTGTGTTGCAACTTAATTTCTTCTATTTTTAATATTTTTTTACATCAGTTTATTTGCCAGATGGGTCTTTGAACTTTTTGTTTGAATTCCATCCTCAACTTGGTCGCTGCTGCAGAAAGCAGCCTAAACACTTACACGTGTGCGAATATGCGTGCACGGTTTTTTTCTTTTTTTTTTCCTCCTCTTTCTAGTTTTAAAAGCCATTCATTTTCTTGATGATTTTTTGAAGCGGATATTAAAAAGCAAACCTTTTAAAGTACTTTTTATTTTTCTTTAACTAAGGTTGAACAATATATACAAATATATACGTATATATATACATATATATATATATATATATATATTAGTGAGAGAAATTCAAGAAGATTCCTTTTGCTGGAATAGTAAAATATTTGCTTAGTGTGGAAGAAAAAAACGGGTCAGGCAAGCATTGAAAAAAATTGTTGGAAAACTGCGGCTTGTGTTGTTTTCTTTCCTTTTTTTTTTTTTTTTTTTTTTTTTTTTTTTTTTTTTTTTTTTTGTAAACTTGTTCTCTGACTTGTTTAAACGCAGTAAAGCAAAATAAAAGCTGGGAAAAACAAAATTCATATGCTTGCACACAATAAAAACTAAAAGCAGAAATGCGGTAAATTGATGTACAAGTAGTGGCGGAGCTGATGTAAAAGAAAACTATTTAAGAAAAAAAAACTTTTTCTTTAAAATCTTAAAAAATTTTTTAAAATCCGATCCATGAAAACTTTACTTTAATTTTAATAAAGAATTTGTAACAATTTACATGGTTTCACGATAATTCCAGATCGGGATCTGAAAAGCGTATTTTATTGATCCAGTCTGGAGTATGCTTCTTACCAGCGACGTGGCGAACATGGTAAAGAGGCAACGAGAAAATCTAAATGATGTTGAAGGTGAAGTGCTACGGTTATGTCAAAAGTTTTGCCGAGTCGTAAACTTCAACTACTGGGACGAAGGTGCGAAGGTATGTGTGAGAAAAATCGTCAGAGTAATAACATCCTTTTCAGAACTTTTTCAGAAAATCATTTCTTTCTTTTGCTGCCTTATTACGTGTAAGTATTTTGAACTTTCTAGAGTATGGGGAAACATTTGTTGCTTGAAAGAAAGTTTTCCCTTAACATTCTCTTAAGAGGTCTTCCCCAAACGCACCAAAGAAGTTACCCGTGTCGTATGCGTATTTCAGCTAACATGTTATAGTTTAATCTCTCCTATCCATTGATTTCCAAGTTTTCCAACATATTAGCAGGTGTCCTTCGAAGCTTTATATTTACTTAAAAGCATTTTTAAACAAAAATACATTAGCATAAGTTTATCGACACGACCGTTGAATGGTTGTAAAGGCAAGAGCACTTGAAAAGAATTCTGTGCTTCTGCCGGGCATTACAAAGGCTTGATGGAGTTTGATTGATGTTAATTGATGTTAGTATGGATTTGACCAGGGAATTATAAACTGTTGTGTCGTTTTCACTGTCATTCAAGCAGCAACAAAGAGAGAGAATGAAAACAACAATTTGAAAATGGAAGGCTAGCTTTGCGAAGCTTCGTTAGCAGCCTAATGGTAAAAACTAATAACAAAACATTTATAATAAAAACAGATGTCTAGGAACATGATGTTCCAACACAGCAGACAGCATAACAACATATATCTAACTATATATACACACATATAATGTATATGTTATCATATTATATATGATATCATATGTTTAACCATATCTTTAATATAACCTTTTAAAGAGCATTATGCAAAGAATTCAGAGTCCGTCATTGCTTCCTTTGGTCAAAAATGAAAATTTGTTGCTCATACACTCGCTAAATACATAAAAATCAATATTTTTCTACCTATATATATATATATATATATGGATATATATATATATGGATTCAGCGATTTTTCTTCGACTCGATTGTACACCAGCTTTACTGCTTACCGCATCCATACCAATCTAATTGAATATGCCGCGCGAGAATGACTCCGTTTCTTTATTTCTTTAATTGCAAGATATTCAGCAATAGTTTAAGAGTTTTAAGAGTAAAGACTTCACCTAATTATGAAGGGATCTCAAACTACAATACAAATACAAATAGGAATAAACAAAAGGAAAAAATAGCTATCCTTGTCTATGTGGCGCCACCACTCTAGTGAAATATGTCGATTAAAAGATAGCCAAAGTAAGTTGGCAGAGGGCACCTCGATAACAAGTTAAAATATGATGTCGGCAAGAAAAGGGGCATTAAATAGAACACTTTTCACAGTACTAACCGAAACTGATAAGAAGAGTAGGTTACGAATCTCTCCTAAATTTTTAGAGAGGACCGTAAATGGACTAAAAATTCATAGTTGAACGCGCATTGACTAAGTTCTGTAAAAAGCGGATTGATTGTCGGGCGGATAGAAAAATTAAAGTTACGTTAAATGAAGTTGCCATTTATGTTGTTGTCATTTTTTAATATCTTCGGAAAACAAACTTTTCCTTTTAATACTTCACCTTCGTAACTTCTTCAATAACGCTGTCAAGATTCTTCACCAAAAAATAGAAGAAGAAACAAAAACTAAACTGATTTTTATAGCTTGTGAGAGGGCTGATCCCTCTTATATCGGTTATATTTTTTAAAAAGTAACGTTTGCTCAGATTTTTCAGCTTGAAAGATGGGTTTCTCGAACAGTTGCGAAAAGTTCTATCGTCAGTTAAGTCCTGGTCAAGTGGTCAAGTAAGTGGATGGTACAATAAAAAAGAAGAGAGAATAGTAAGAATAACAAGTACAGTGATGCTAAAATATTGCGTTGAGTAACCTTTCAATTTTCAATTGCTGGGTATGCTGATAAAAGTTTGAAGTAAAAGTTCCCGTTTTTATGTTTTCCTAACTCCGAGATTTGCAGAGTCATTTAGCTAATGAAAGTTTTAGTATCAATTTTGCTGCAGTTCGCGTTACCATTAAGTCAATACATATTTGGATAAGCATTTACGGAACTTTGTTCCTTTGCTCTTTATCATATTCCTTTCCAAACTAATATATATAAATAAGTATAAATAAAATAAAAACAAATATCAAAAAGTTGTTTCCTTCCAAGGATGCCTGCATTCTTCTTGTTACAAATATTTTTTAAATATAATTTCCTTTTGTAAGTTTGTCCATCTCTTTCCAACATTTTGGGAGAAAGTTGTTAATAATTCTAAAGGATCCATCTATCGTTTTAATGCAAAAATTCCCAATTTAACTCAATCAACGAACATCGTCAAATCGCTTTGGAATGTTTTAAATTTCCTTATTCCATTTTGATTTCACATAAGGCAGTCTTATCAACAAGCAACAAAGAGGATAACAAGTTGGCAACTTTGCTTGATAAAGTGTTCACAGGCTGGTAGGAAGCCAATGACTCGTTCCTTTGCTTGCTGCAAACAACGTTAGTCGTTTTATTTTGGTCGTTAAAACAATTCTGTGTTCTTTTTGCTCGAAAATTTTACTTGTCTGTCTTTCTGTCGTTTTTTAGTTTTTATGCACAGGGATATTGTTTTCAATGCATTTGAAGTGAATTCATATGACAACTTGATTACAAGCATCCTTTACCTTTTCTCTTTTTTTTTTTTTTTGATATGCCAATGAAAAGTTTAAAATAAAAAATAAAAAAACCTTTTTAAGCTTAGAGAGATATATAAAAGAGATTAACAAGAGTGGATATATTAAAAGGATCGTAAAATCGCTTGGCCTTGAATTACAGTGAGTCTCATTAATATCCGATTCGATTTCGCTCGGTAAACACTTGTTAAACCTAGTCTAGGGGTTTTTTCATATAAGAAAGGATACGAAGGTAAAAACCAAATATTATTCAAAATTAATATTCGGTGGGGTAACTTCTTTGCTTAATAAGGTCGTTTTGACAAATTTTCTATAATTTTTCTTGTCTGCGAAACAGGAATGTTACTTCGTTCTTCTTGTAGTCTATTTTTCACATCTTGGACGGAAGAGATTTTATGTTTTCTTCGCACACGCCAGTCCACATATTTTTAATGAGGTTCATCCTCCGGCCTCCTGCAACTGATTTGTGGAAGAGTGTGAATACACTTTCGAACAATTATATAAGAGGCATTCTTGAATTAAGAGCGACGTATGCTTGAGCTCGTCATCTTGACAGAATTTAAATGTTTCGAACACGCCCTTTCCTTCAAGTTTTCCTTCAATCACCGTGGAAAACCCCTCTCTGTCTGCAATGCCATCCATAAAGTGCAATTTTTCGACTCCATTGGCCCAATGCATACCAAACTGTAATATGACCACTGCTAAGTTCGCGGTAAGCCGGGGGTACACGAAAGTAATAGGAGGCTAAGTACGTTCCAACTTTGTTTAGAAATCATTAAACCACCGACCGTTAGTTTCGAGAGAGAAGACTTGCCAAGAAGCCAACTATTTTCATAAGATGACAAAGAGACAAACGTGTCGTAAGGGCAAACAGCAAGAACTGCTTTTGAACTGATTAAATGGGATCTGTATAAGACACATAGGAGGGAGACCACATAACCGGGACACACTCAAGCATTGGTCTAACTAAGCATATGCATAGCCCTTCAGCTCTTTCAACTCACCGTTGAATGAAACCTAGCGTCGGCCTTCAGCTCAACTTAAAGAGAGCTCAATGAACTTCGGTCGAACAGACCTAATAATAATGTCTTCGGCCAGTGGGTATAATGAATTAAGAATTTCCCATAATGTGGATTTGCGTAGGTGTCGTTAATTTCGTTCTTTGCATAGAATGTTGTAACTAAACTACATGCAACAGATGTAATATTACGCCATATTATGATGTTATGTGTTTATTGTCATATGTATGTTATTGCAAGTAAGGTAAACAAATCAAAATTTTAAATTACGTCATTTAATGAAATTGTGCAATTTTTTATGTTGCTTTTGTTTTATAATTTAAAAAAAAAATAAAACCATTTCAAAAAACACATTACACAAACACTTATGTATATTCCCACTTATGTTTCTCGTCAGTGAAAAATATGTTCATGAAAAATTTTCAAATTTCATATGTTGGGGTCAACTTTTCATAATGAAAACATTACCAAAGTACCTGTGCACCCGCGCACTTTGTTATTAGTTAGCATATGTGCAAGAGGTGTTGTGCATCTTTCCTTACTGATGTCGAGATTATTTGCAAATGTGTGCACAAAAGAGAAAATTTATTTAGATTACAACGAATCATTGGATACCTCCCATCTGCAAGGTTGCACACTGAAGTGCTTTAAAACGCCGAATTCGCCCTCAACTCGATTCGAGTTATAGAGAAATTGCATTCTGCCTATTTTGCGAACATTCGACTTAGAACTAACGCAACTAAGGTTAAATCTCACACGGGTTTTAATGCTTACTTCCAATCACTTTCGATTTCAGTTTCAGTTCAGATGCTGAAATATGATAAGAAAGCCTATGGCCGGAGCGATATCTCAATTTTGTGGGCGGTTTGATTTCTTGTTTAACTTTTTACACATTAATCCAAGCCAAGGGAAAGCCACAAAGTAGAGATAACAAAAACATGGAGGTTTATAGACAAGAAGACAAGCTATGTGTTATTGTAATCAACGGTGGAGAGATCGTTGAATATTCAGGCAAAACGAGCGTTAATTGGACGGATGCACGGCGTGCCAAGCAAAGAAAACTTTATAAAGTATTTATTAAGACTTAATGCCGCATCAAATAACCAGTGAATAGATGAGCCCATTATAAGGGTTACCTTGAATAGCCCTACAATACGTATTCGGATTTTTATGCGTTGCATAATTACGGGTGTTTCCGTCAAATTGCATCTCTGGATTTCTTTAATAGCTAACACTCTTCTCATTATTATGGGTTTGCGGCCTTTTTTTAAGTTTTCGCTTATTTAATAATAGACAGACAGACAAACATCTAGCAGCACACCTAGCCAGTAAATTTCTGCGACTCACTAGTGAAATTAGCATACTTTGGTTGTTGCACATACTAGTATAGTTGTGTAGGGAGATAGTTTGTTGTTCTCCCGTGTTATTTTTTAAACAATGAAAACAATTGCTTATCTATACATATAAATATATTTATTATTAAAGAAACAAACAAAAAAGAAAAAAAAGAGGAAAGGAAAACATGATATGAATTCTTTTTGTTACTGGTTTTAATTAAAGTCACTTTAATAAATTACACAAAACATTTGTGGGGTGGGTAGGTGAGTGGGGGGAGCATGTGTGCATATGGGTGGTTACAAATGAAACTTTAACATGTAATTTTTAAAGAAAGCAAAACTATTTAAAATTTATAGATAAATGCACACCCGAAACAACGTGTAAGCGAAGAGCATGACTTGCACAACAATAAAGTTTGCATTCATTCGTTACTCCTACCAGTTAAAAAAAAGCTTATCAATAACAGGGTGAGAAACTGGAACGCATGTTTTTCATTTTATTATCGCAAAAATGTAAAGGGTATGCAATAACGCAGCAAACATAACATAAATAGTCCGTCATGAAAATGAAATAAATGAAAAGGAACTATTTTCGTGTGCCTGCGTATTTACGTAACGCATGTGTATGAACACAAGCCGTACACATTTCTCTAACGAAAAAAAAAAGAAAAACAAAAAAAAAAGGCTCCAGTTCGTAGCGAACAATGATAAAAGCAGAAAAAAAAAGAGTTTGTTTAAGGCGAGTACTAGGTTTTTTCTTCAATGAGAAAACACAGCGGAAGCAAACCTCTTCGACTGCCCGTTAAAAAAGAGTACAATTGGCAGATAGCAGTGGAAGTATTAGAGGTATTAGCTCTTAGAAGCAAAACGATATAAGAAACCGCAAAAAACAATAGCAAAGAGCCTTGTGTTGCGAACACAAAAAAAAATAAAAAAATAAAAAAATTCCAATAAAAAAACTCTGAAACGCTTTTATATGCCTTAAAAGTGAAAAAAGGAAAACTAGTCCAAAAACGGGCAAAGGAAGCTGCAAAATATCAAACAAGTTAAACACTCCCTCACTCTCTTATGCTCACATTTTAGTTCAATAAATTCTTTAAAAGTACTTTAAAAGTGGTCTGAGTCGGTCTTTGTATTAATAGCTTTATAAAACCTTTAGCACAATGTTTCCCACCATTAATATCGTAGAGCAAACAAAACATCGCTTCAGACCCTTTCCAAGTGCATTTAAAACTAAAAGGAACAAAAGGAAAATTTACCAAAACAGTTTGTTTTAGAAAAGACTTTCGATACCATTCGCATTTATGGCTAATACTGGAAAATAGTGAGCCTATCGTTGGAAACACCCAAACTCCAAAGTATACAAAGAGGTTGAGTGTTTAACATAAGCATAATTCATTCCATCCTACATCACCCGTTTAGTTTATTTCGATATTTGCAGGACCAAGAAAGATCAGAATCACTTTCTGAATCGATTTCAGTTTATTCGTCTCCAGGTAAGGTATTTTAATGCAATTTGGAAAACTGATCTGCTTTGGTCCAAGGGCGAACTCTACTGCAAATGGACAGCTTTTGAGGTCATTTCCCATGTAACGACTTATTACGAAAAATTATTATAGAAAAACGAAATGCAATTATTTCTATTCGTCGGGTCAAGAAAATGACCCATAAGAGACATGGGTCAAAAAATTCCGATCTCATATGACAACAAACTCTCATACGTATTATATATCGTAGTGAAAATTGAATGTACTGAAAAAGAAGCCCTTGATTGGGAACACAATCTAATTTTCAATATTTTATGAGGCAACAAAAAATAAAAACAATAAAACTATCATCGACAAAAGATAATTAAATTGCTGAAGTTGGACAACGTGAAACAAGAAATAAAATTGATTTTATTATGCCACGAAAAAAGGATGAGGAATTGTATTAAGTGGTCTGGCATAGGATAGTTAATGGCAGGCCTTGCCTCACTGTAATGCTTTTGCTTGTTTTTTTCATTTGTTACTGATGCCGTATGTTCTCCATAGTTTATTATGTTAACTAAGTTTGCAAGCGATATGATATGCTCATATATATATATATATATATAGTTTGCAAGCGATATGATATGCTCATATATATATATATATATATATAGTTTGCAAGCGATATGATATGCTCATATATATATATATATATATATACATGTATGTATATGAAAGTTAATGTTATCAACAGCAAATCCAACATCTGCCAAAAGCAATCGTGAGCAGACAGCATTATTTATTTATGCTAATTTACGTAAGTTGTTGTTTATAACAATTTTATCACAGCATAGAAATAATAAACATTTGTAGGAAAGAAAATGGAAACAAGGCAGTGAAAGAAGAAGAATTATAAATTTCCCATAGTTTTGCAATACACGCAAGTTGTTCCTTTGTTCCTTCTCAGACTAAAGCATAAAAAGAAGAGTTACAAAACGGTGGGCGGGGGGGAGGGGAGGAATGCAGAATATTTTCTCACCGCAAAGCAAAGGCGACATTCTAAAGTCTTGTATGTCGGAAAGTTCAAAACAAAATCCAAAACAGTTTCCATCTCCTTTTAATTGTGTTACTCTTGCAAATGTGTAATCTGTGGCTGCTTATCGTGAGAAGTTATCTGAGTTTAGGTCGTCAGGGTTCAGTTTTGTTACAAGTTTGTTGGAAAGTAATTTTGATTATCTTTCTTTATGTCGTCCAATTCAAATGTCTCTGTATGGTAATAATTGGATAATACGTGACACCTTTAAAATTTTTCTTTTTCCACCCGCCACCGAAGGGTGGGGCAAATTGTTTTTTTGCGTCTATTCACAACGCATGTAACACTCAAAAAGAAGCTTCAGAGATCCATTCTTGATCAGTGTGAAATTCTGATTTGATTAAGCCATATCTGTCCGTCTGTGCGTCTATGTGATGTTTGTTGTTGGCACGCTCCTGGTCGCAAAAATGAAGATGTCGACTTTAAATTTGGTAGACACCTACACGCTGGTTTTTAGTTATTGAGAATGGGCCAAATTGGTCAGAGCAGGAGGAGGAGCCCGCAATGGAGCATAAACTGAACGGAGCTCCGTTTTTCTTAACTATTTAAAAACGTTAGCACACTAATCCTATCAAACCCGTGCTGATCTTATCGGAACTTACGAAAAGTCGTCCAAGAAAGTATCGTTGATTAATGCGTAGCAAATGTTTGAGTGATTTAACTAAATTATTACACGTTATCTATACGAATAAAAGGCAATCACTGATAATAACACAAAAGACAACAATAATTATTGCGATAAGATTTTTTGGAACTTTTTAGACTAATTAATTTAATTAAATATCAAGTTTAATTAAATAAAGTAAATAAAAATAAAAATAAGTTTTAAAATAAACTTTAACTAAAAGCGAGATGAAAGGTGGGAGAGCAATGCCGTTCCAATCAGTTTTATGTGCGGTGACTGTGAGACAAAATCTCTTTACCGTCTTTGCTTTTTTGTCAATATTTTGTTTTGTACTTTTTAGTTTATTATAATTTACGTTGAATCCGCCAATTTTGCTTGTCTGATATCCATGTTGACGAAATTGTCAAGAAGAAAACTATTCCCTTTAATCTCAACCTATTTGGCATGTGCTAAAAACCGTGTTATTTCGCACCTATACGAAAACGAATGATTAAGAGAAGGGTATTTCGCCGGATTGGTGGGAGATCGGCCATGCTTAATGTAGCTAACTTGTCATATTATATTCTACCAGGACTTTGCTTTTACTTGTTAAGACAGAGATAGAGTTCACGTCCTTGTGACGGCGATCATTTAAACTAAATAGAAAAAATTAACTGTATCGGGTTGTATCTGCTTGGAAACGAAAGGAATATGGAAGACGGAAGTACATCAATCGAAACATCGATTGATAGTTTTCATTCGGACATACTGTGCTGTGCCCACTATTCCTCTATGTGCAGCAAAATTAACTGCACTGCATTCCTGTATCCTCGAAATTAAAGGTGTGGGCAATATTTCAGCTGGACTGACTGTGTGTATGGAAGTGACCGAGTTTAGGAGTTTGGATGCTCACTCGAAAGCAAGAGCTTACGAAATAATTTTTCATTCCATTTGCATACTAGTTTTCTCTTTTATGTGCAAACTTCTGTGTGCGTTAAGTTTCCCTACATCTATCCCGCTAGCGATTCTTCCAATACAATAAATTATTTATCGCATAATGGATTAGAAACCTTCTATTTAGATGAATTCAAAAATCACTAATTACTTACTTCATTACTAAATGAATGAATGAAACGATTATTTGCGATTACATTCTTACGTTCATTGCATAATTTAAGTTGAATATGTTTTACATATTGTATGCTTCACTTTCTAAGGACACAATAGCTTTTGCACAAAGAGCAGCATATTTATTTATTTCCCTCCTCATGCTACTACATAAATTTTGATGCAAAATACTTATTTCTACAGAGCTTGCAACGCTTACAATGCTGTCAGTTATTTCGAAACTAAATTTTGTTTGTACAGTAACAAGAGTAACAAGTGAGCGAAAATAGTTTATAGAGTGTAAGACGACTATTACTGACTGTCATGCCGCGATAGCGCTTAAATTAATTGTTAGGCTTTGGACCTACAAAGCACAGCTTTGTCTAATATGGCTCTTAAGGTCTCTTAAGGAGCTCTTCATTTGATCAAATGCGACTAGCGAGGTCATTAAGATTGACCTCCGCGTATCTTTAAGAGAATTCACTTTGTGTTCAGTTTTTACACGTAGGCAATGGTGCCTTTGGCGAAAAAAAAGGGGAAGCAAGATACCCACCCTTCATCGAGGACAGAATTTTATTTACGAGCTCTACAAGAAGTATGAAAGCTGCCTCTATGTTAACCTCAATTTTTCCATGATTTAAAGTAAAGGAGGGAGTATTGGACTAATATGGTGTCTCCTGGACAACAATTGTTGCCGAACCTTATTAAATGCCATTCTCTATTAAAACTAATTATATTCGTAAAGGATTGTTATTATTTGGTTAATACGTACGATATTTCCGCAAAGCCTTAAAGCATTGCATGCTTCTCATAAGTTAAAAATTCATATTTTCATATACATATATATATATATATATATAAAGTCGTTTTATTATCGTTTTCATTATTCTTATACACTTAAAAGGCTGAAATGCTATGCATTTATTTCTTTCCCATTCTGCCTCTTTCTCAGTCCCTAATGCCATAAAATTTTATTATTCATTACAGTTTGGTATTTACAACGATTTCCAGAAGCATAAAATCATATGTAATTAATGAACGATTTATTATTACAAAATTATGGCAAAATTGAAATTAAATTTTTGGACAACATTTTTGCAGCTATTTACCAGCATTCACATGCATATACATACCTATATACATATACACACACATACATGCATGCGTACATGCGTACATTTATTTTCAAAGACTTCCATCGATGAAGCATTTATAACTTTTCTCGTTAACAGATCTATTTAACGGTCAATTTCATAAGCCCCCACATTGCGTACATATATCGACAGCATAGACATAGATATGCTTTAATGTGCGAATTTATGTGCCGGTTGGTGTTTGTATATATTTTCCGCACGATTACTCAAAGTTTTTCATAGTAAAACTATTTCATGGCCGCTTTATCGGTATTATACGTTATTTACACCGCAAAGCTGCTGCTTATTGGTCGTTTTGAAATGCAACCAATAATTCTACACAATAACAATATTAAGTAAACTTTAGTTAAGTTTTCTTCCCTCTCTTGTTTTAGTTATGTAATATTAACTCTACATATATATATGTATAATGAAATCGACCTAAATGTGCAAAGTAAGAAATTGGAGTAATTTCTAAGACAAAATATTTAAAAAATTTGCACAATTACCGCGAAGCACTTAATTAGTCTGTCATGAGGTTATTATCTATAATCCAACAGGGTTAAGCTCAAATGTAGATAAAATTACACTTCACCCTTATTTCACATATAAAGATATTGTCGGATTTATTATTACACTAATAATTTTAATAATGTTAGTGTTAATAAAGCCTTATTTATTAGGAGACCCTGATAATTTCATCCCAGCCAATCCTTTAGTAACACCTCCTCATATTCAACCAGAATGATATTTTTTATTTGCCTACGCAATTTCACGATCTATTCCTAACAAACTAGGAGCAGTAATTGCTTTAGTTTTGTCCATTGCTATTTTAGCTATTTTACCATTTGATCACTTAAGAAAATTTCGAGGACTTCAATTTTATCCAACTAATCAAATTATATTTTGATCAATAACTATAATTGCTATTCTATTAACTTGAATTGGACATCGTCTTGTTGAAGACCTATATGTATTAGTTGGTCAAATTTTGACTGTTTATGATTACGTATGGTAATCGGCGGAAACGTTTAAAATTCCAAACTGATCGATATTAGGGCTATTCGATGCTGGTTTATAGTTCTCGATATCCGGGAAACTCGTCCGTACCTCGAATATGCTACTCGTCAACAATCTGGTGCTGCTTTATAGTTTATGGGTTAACTTCTTTCGCGCAACTCGAATATGCTACTCGTCAGCAATCTGCTGTTACTGGTTTATGGTTCTCGATATCCGGGAAACTCGTCCGTACCTCGAATATGCTACTCGTCAACAATCTGGTGCTGCTTTATAGTTTATGGGTTAACTTCTTTCGCGCAACTCGAATATGCTACTCGTCAGCAATCTGCTGTTACTGGTTTATGGTTCTCGATATCCGGGAAACTCGTCCGTACCTCGAATATGCTACTCGTCAACAATCTGGAGCTGCTTTATAGTTTATGGGTAAACTTCGTTCGCGCAACTCGAACATGCTACTCGCCAGTAATCTGCTGTTACTAGTTTATAGTTCCCGCTATGGGGTAAACTCGTTCGTAACCCGAATATGCTACTCGTCAGCAAACTTCCGGTGCTGGTTTATAGTTCTCGATATCGGGTATACTCGTTCGCAACTTGAATATGGCACTCGAGAGTAATTTTATGATTACAAATTTTCTTCTTAGATACTTCGTCGACAACTATAAACTGTACTCTCTTGCCTA
>KK502610.1:110593-125081 GCA_000688735.1 Glossina austeni
TGTCAAAATTTATAGCATTCTTTTATATCTCAGCATGGATATCATATATTACTCGATACACCCTACTATGAGGATACGCGATTACTCCTAGCATTACCCTCACTGGAGAAACGTCGTTTTTTAATTTAGGAATTTCGTTCTTGATAAAATGCTCTTATCGAGCCTTGCTAAGTAAAATTAGCTTCAAAGTCCCAGTTCGCTATTGTTCAGTGAATCGTTCAATGGAGTTTCGATTATGAATTATTTACTTCTTTTAAGTTTCGGCAATTTGAGAAATATTCAAAAAATTTGGCCAACGAGCCCTCTCTGTGCGGGACACAGTTTATGTGCAATTCTCTTCAATGCTCGGTCTTAGTCACTGTCATATCTAAACTAGAGCGTACATTAAAAAGCCGAAGAACATAATTACTAAGCTTAAGCTATTTAGAGCTGATTTAGAGAAGTTTCATATCCCGAAATATGAAGAAATGAACTGTGTTCTTAACTGAATACAAACACTTTCAAATGTTTCTTATCATCATCATATGTATAAAGATAAAACTTCGTTAGGCTAAAAACCTTGTCGTTTATATATAATTTTAAGACATGTCGTTATTAGCTGATGTTCAATCACACGGGATGTAATTAAAATCTATTCAAAATGAACATAGCAACCAACCCCTTATGCATATGGAGACTTACAATCTTACTTCAAAAGAAGTCGTGCGAACACAAAGAGGCTGAACGTCCAAAAGAGGTGATCAAAAGAGAAAATACCTAAAAATTACTCTCCACAATCGAGAAGTGAAGTTGCAAGAGATAGCTGGCATCCTAAGAAGATCAAAATTGAATGTATTCACTATTTTGCTTAAGCATTTGCGCATGACAAAGTTGTTTACTAAACGAATACCTTTTTTTATTCACAACAGAACAAACACATGGTAACGGCAAAGTTCAATGAATTAAAGATAACTACCCTGTCGAAATGTGAACTCCACACTTAGCCCTTAACATTTATTATTTGTTTGCAAATCTCAGAAGTATGCTCCAGGAAGAAGGATTTAAATGAAATGATCAGGGAAATGATTGGGAAAGCCAAAGTAAACCTTAAGGTCCTTGATATTGAATTGGTTTTGTAAAAAAGGCATCGAAATGTTAGAGAAGCATTCGCTTATATGACCTTAGATGGGGAATATGTGGCTCTCTCTCCCTCTCTTTCCTTCTCTCCCACTCTCAAGACGAAATTTTTAAAATAAAAAGGTGGAATTAATGATCAATTTTTTTATTACATATTGCTGCGGCTAGTGGCCGATTTATGGTTTTCGATGTCGAGTAAGCTCCTCAGTTGTGGATCATGGACTCGCCGTAACGAATCGAGAGTTCCCTGCTGTTAATGTAAATGCACACATTGCACCCCTACTATGGAATGAGAAACCTTTCGATTGTAAAATTGCTGTCGAGCAATATATGTAAACTACGACCGCGTTTGCTCGCTATCGAGAACTATAAACCGGGCTCAAAACAGTGAAGATATTACTTGTTCGTGGAAAAGCTATCCGGTAGCATTATAAAAAAGATTACGTACTCATCAAAATTTATTTGCTCGCCTTTAAGCAGATCCCTCTTCTTTCGAAGGAAGCTACAACTAATCCTTTGCTTGCATTATAAATGTATTTACGCTCCCTATCTAAACTTTGGTCTCCTTAAAAAAATAAAAACTTATTCGAACACCTAAGGACTCGAACTATCCATGTCCTGCATATAGAATTTTTCAAAATATCGTGAGTCGAAATATAAAGTATAATAGCTTTGTGAGATTAGTATTGAAACAGAAAAATTCTTACAATCTGTCAAGATTTTAAACATATATAAGCAGACATGAAATAATACAGATAGATATAAAACGATTGCCAAGTTTTTGGATGTTTCTTAAGAAAAAATAAGCATTTTTCTTCATTTCTCTCTTAGTCTCTCTTCTCTTCTTAGTTTCCGCAAACAAAACTTTATGGTTACATTATATTAAATATGTTGCCAAGAAGTTTATGCAACCGAGACGCGTTGACAATTGAGTATCCCAAGCAGAGACCAAAAAGGACAGAATTTAATATACGTACAAGTTTATGAAATATTATATTTAATGTTAGTTTTATTACTCGCAAACGTTGCGTCGTTATACAGACGTCAGACGCAAATCGTATTGATAAAGTCGTAAAAGCGTTACTTATGAACATGAATTACCCGCAGAAGAGAATTGTATGATACATATTTTGAAAATGTCTTTTACCGAAGTGACGAATTATATGCTACTTTCCACTTTCAGTCAGTTGAAAGAGGGAAAACAAAAAAAAAAAAAAAAAAAAAAAAAAAAAAAAAAAAAAAAAAAAAAAAAAAAAAAAAAAAAAAAATTAAGCAAAAACAAAAATAAATTAACAAAAAATCGTCGAAGAATCAAATCAACAAATCTTGAATATTTTAAATCATTAAATCAAATGTCTGAGCTGAAAGCAAGCTTTCGCTTACAAGCAAGAAGCGTTGTTCGTTTAATATACAACTTAATGCATTTTGTGTAGAAAACCTATAATTTAAAAAAAGCGTTAATTTACTGGGCAAAAGAGATTTTTTTCTTTCGAGTCTTAACGATATGTTCTTGTAACGGCAGCGTACATATCGCAAACTGTGCACATGGCCATCCATAACTTTAATGAACCTTTGCTTGCTGAAAGAAGTGCACTCAGTTTAACAGAGAACGTATTGAAAATTTTCCCGCAAAGAAACTCTTTCAACATCAACAGTTGCGCCTATATTAAAACTAAACGTCATTAGGTACCAAGGTTAGGAAGCAAGAAATGATTCATAATTATATGTCACTTTTTCGGCAGGACGACCACTTTGTAAGTGTAAATCTTAAACGGCTTGCAATAAATATAAATTTATGACATTTGCATTTCTCAACCAATTGTCGGGCCAATCAGGCGGTTCATTGCCGGTCGAAAAAGAAAAGGTTCAGCGTGTTTACGGGCTCGAAAGGGAGCATGGTACTATCGTGTCTTATTCAAGGGTGGAGGGTAAGACGGAACATCTCACTCAATAATTTCGTATGATGGCTTGCAGATGTCGCCACCATTGAGCTTTGGTGTCAACGACGCTATTATTGTTTTTGCAAAACAATGAAAAATTCGGAATATCATGTGTAGCATCATTAAAACAATTCTAACCTGCAAACTAAGGGTCGGAATGCTGTTAAATAATCATCTTATGTCCACATGTTATCCTACGAACTTATTGTGTGACGTTTTATATACAGCTTCCATCCTTTTCTTTTAGATCGCCTGCTACAACTGCTCCAATTTGTTATTACAAGCCAAAGTACATCCTGTTACTACCCGATCGAGTAACGTCTGTGATGTCGGATACGCTTTACCTTACCCCCTGCCCTAATGATTTTGGGAAACTTGGAACTGTGAACATTTCTGATCACAAATTATTTGCTCGATATCGCAAGTTGCAATTTAAGTGTCGCTTGTAGGTAATCGTTTTGTAATAAGCATGAAATTTTTGAAGGGTGTGAATATAAATTCGACCTCCGGATCCATTTAAATGTGTAATAAAAATGCGCAAAATTTGGGAAGACTACAGCTGTCGCGGACGAAGTCGCAGTAGACGTACAAAAAGAAATAGAAGAATACACATCTACCCCTACATTCACGTGATATAGGTGAATATAGGAGGCATTTTCTCGTTTAGCCGCATTAGAGTCTCAAATTTGGATGTTCTCCCACATCCATTTTTCGCTAATATACCAAATTTCAAAAAAATCGTTAAAAATAGTTCCCATAAGCAAAATTTGAATTTCTTTAGTTTATAGGAAAGGTGTTTTCATATAGATTCATGAGATGTCCGCAAAGGTATTTTACGTTGTTTAATATGGACGGACTAGGCTTTCAAATCCAACTATATCTCTATAACCATATATCAGAGTTTTGTTCACCGATCTGGTAGGTGTCTTTGCTAGTTAAATTCGAATTTATCTTCACACTTTTAAGTTTCTGATCGGTTACCTTTAATTCTATATAATTTGTTTATCAAGATGTCTAGCTCTGTACAGGTTCTCGATTAGCACAGGTTCGCTACGCTATTGTACACTTGTATGCTAGGAAACATATTTACATACTTTGATGTAAAAGTTGCTGCATGAACGTTATTAAAGTAAGTTTCTGCAAAACAAATTATTTACGTACACATACGTACATAAAATATTTATTCATCATCGGCCTGGTAGTAGAAGAATTTAAGTGAGAAACTTTATCTTCTTACCCTATAATGTGGGAATATTTTGTTCGATAT
This sequence comes from Glossina austeni, assembly GCA_000688735.1. Classification (NCBI taxonomy): domain Eukaryota; kingdom Metazoa; phylum Arthropoda; class Insecta; order Diptera; family Glossinidae; genus Glossina; species Glossina austeni. Next base: position 114,917 of record KK502610.1, read on the forward strand.
TCTCGTCTCTCGTTAAAAGATTTATATTTTAGCAGTACACACTATTATCGTGAGTAACGGAACAGGATGAAAATAGTGAGAAGAAAATAAAACAAACAAAACTTTGAAATATTCCACAGCAATTAGGAACAATGCTGCAGCGGAGATGTTGATAGGAAACTTCAGAAATGGCAGTATTATGCAGTATTATGTGGTATTACGTAAAAATTTTAAAAAAAAATTACCTAAACGAAAAACAAACCAATGCAAACTCATAAATATTTAAAATTATGGAACCACAATAGGCGTACGCATGCATTGGTTATATCACCATTGGAATTCTTTAAGATGATAGTTTTTATTTTCCGGCCCGATAGGATTTATCATTAGCGCCATCGTCCACTGACGCTCTTCGACGCTGATCACGTGGGTGTCATTGTCAGAACGCACAAATTTGCCACAAGCATTTTTTCCAATTTATAAACGTTCAAGTAGATTGTGAAGTACGGGTGTGAAGTTATATATAAGTATGACTAGCAAAGACACAAACCAATTTTTTTTTACAGAGATCTGTTAAACCCTTAACAGAATTCTATAAAGAGGGATTTACGTCAAAATTTAGTTAAAATAAAACTTTTGGAAAATTTTTTTACAAAATATTATGAACAAAACATGTATTTATGTAAATTAATTAATATTTAAAAAGTCAGTGTTTTTACACTATGTCATAAATAGGAAACTAGGGCAGAGTGAATCCTCTATTAATAGCCTTTCCAACGATGTGCAGGTTATATTGAGTTTTGCTCGGAGAATTTTTTTTGTGGGGCTTTGAAATTTGCCGTACGGGCATGAGGTCGGTCGTCTTAAGAGTTCCTTTTTCATACAAACTTTTGCCTGCCGTCGCGGTAATAATTGTCCCAAAATTACAAGCATACGGTAGGCGTACGATCGGTGAAGAAACGCAAACAACAATAGCTGCTTTGCCAGAAGCCAAAGAATTAAGAAGTTGATCCTCGAAAATTGTTATCTGGATTTCATATTTTAGGTTTATCAACCTTTGCAAGATATTCGCACTGGAATTTCGGGCGTGAAAAACATCGTGACATGAATTGTTAGGAAAAACCGGCACTCTGTCTGTCTGTCATTCTTTAGTAAACAATAAAATCGAATAAGTGCAGCAATCTTTTGCCGAAGCAAATTGCCAAAGTTAGCTCTAGAAATGTCGCAGCAAGAACCTTAAAACAAAATGCCCTAGTTCCTGAAATTGAGACACACGCAATCCATCAAATGTTCAAAAGATGCGTGCAAGTATTTTCATAAAATGCTGTACAAGGAGATAATTTAGAATGCTGTTGTTCCGGTTTATATCACTGCTTGAGGGATCCTTTCATCAACACATCCAAAAAGAACCCTAATGCTCTTGCTGGTTAGACTAGTTTATTATAAGACAGCAAACGCTCTTTAGTATGCATTAAGCTGACATGTAAATTGATCTGCAAATTGTATGTTTGGAATGTGGTTTCGTCGCGTCTAACCAACAATTAGTACAAAACCATGTTCCCAGTGTTGAATAGAAATAAGTAAACATAAGAAAACTAGCACAAAACGTTTGATCTAAAAAGTGATACACTTCCCTAAATTGTCTAAAAACTCAGTGCAAGGGTTATAATCCGAGGATAAAGATGATCTTTCACTGGCAATTACTGTTGAATAATAAAATATTAAAATTAAAAGAAGCAACTTCCGTCTTCAAGACTTTTTCTGGAACAATGTGACCGATGTAAAAAAAAGAAATCGTGAACAGGACTACCCTTAATACACATATATCTGAACTTTAACTAAAGCGTCGTAGACGAAAGATAAATTTTAAAAATTCGTGTTTCTCTAGTTGGTCAAATTTAGTCAAGCTCATAACGTGCATTAATTAATTGCGTTCATTTATTAATAAAATTAAAGTTGAATTTTCAAGCATCAATTTACTCAAGGTACGACGTACAAGGGTTTCGAAGGGTCCAAACCGGAACGTTTTGTTATAAACACTTTGGTTATCTCTGCAGCATTGGTAATGTCAACACCTACTGTTGAGAACAATGTATCCAGAGTCAGACCACAATTAATTGCCACAGCAAAGCCTTGCAAAATTTCGCCGGCATTCGGTCCAATAAAATGTATACCAATTATACGGCTGGATTCGTCACGTTTCGTGATGACTTTAATATAACAATAGGAAGTAGACCGTTTTGATAAAATGAACTCAATCGGGTTGTAATAACCATGATGCACGTCTATCTCGTTCTCATTGAATCGCCGTAAAGCTTCTTCTTCGGTTACTCCTACAAAACTGTATTCCAAAGGTGTGAATAACGTTGTCGGTATATTGTCGTAGTTCACGCAACTATCGGCGCCAGCGAATAATCGTCTAGCCACTGCACGTCCAGCTTTTATAGCTACCGGAGTTAGTTTGGGCCGTCCCTTCACGACATCACCAACTGCGAAAATGTTCGGTACACTAGTTTGTTCAAAATCATTGACCACAATTTCGTGATCATCTATTGTTATATTCACGGCCGAGAAATTGATATCATCTAAAAGCGCCCGTCTACCCATCGCCCATACGACTGTATCAAAAATCCCTTGTTCTTCGATATTTTCATTTTTAATATCTCGAAACTTTACCAGCAACTGTTTGTTCTCAGTTAGTTCCACCGATTTTGGTAAACGGTATTGCAAAAATGTTACGCCACGCGAAGCCATGTACTCTTTCACGATGTTCGCCATTTCTCGGTCAAATGTGCTGAGAATTTCGGCTCGTGCCATAACGGTAGCATTGAAACCGAGCTCATTTAAAAATCCTGCACATTCCATGCTTACATAGCCGGCTCCCACGCACAATGTCTTACCCGGTGGTTTAGGCAAACTGAACAGATCGTCGCTGGTTATGCCATATTCTAAAGCCCCAGGTATTTTAGGATAAACAGGACGATTTCCAATAGCTATCAATATGTATTTGCCTGTAATCCGTTGCTCCTTGCCGTTAGCCATTCTCACTCTTATCGTATTCTGATCAATAAATGAACCGATACCATTAAAATACGTCATGTTTTTGGTACGTATTTCTACTTTGACAACCCAATTAGTCGACTTGATGTTGTTTTGTATTTCGGTAACCATTTTTTTCCAATTTATCGCGTAGTCTTTAGGCACATTCCAACCGAAATGGGGGGCGTCTTCTATAGCATTACCTAGCAGACCGGCATGATGCATATGCTTTTTTGGTATGCAACCAACATTGATACAAGTTCCGCCAATACCCCAGCGAGTTCCAACCGGCGTCGGTCGCACAAAATCCAAGCACGCGACTTTCGCACCCAAACTTGCTGCTTCTTTGGCGCAAGCTAAACCGCCCGATCCAACTCCAATGCAAATCAAATCGAAATCCCAACTCTGAAGATCACTACGATTTTTTGTCATAATTTCTTGGGTTTATTTTGCTTTAGCAAACCAAAACTTTTGATATATATATATTTTCTCTTGAATTAAAAGTGGATTTTAGAATCGGAGATATCTATGATTGATAAAAATAAAAACGTAATCATTAAAAGCCTACTACTCTCTCTCTGTTTACGATAATGATTTTAACAAAAGCTGCTAAGTTCTACGATTTTCTTTCATGGAGTTTATTTTCCAAGTTTGCAGCGGCCCGAGTTTCTCTCAAAGTCTTTTGAATCTTTACGTCATTCGCATTGCACGGTAGTACGTACCGATCCATCACTTCTAGCGTTGATTTCCAGTCGGTCTAATGTAAAATCTCATCAAGTTTGATTTTTTTTCTTTCTCTTCAATGTTTAGGTCCACCTTGCAGAGAAGGTCAAGCAATTATTCCTGAGGCCATATTTATAGGCAATATATTCCCTTGTTTAGCAATAAGGGGCAAAACAATTAGTCGGGAGGTGAATTGTCATAAGTCCAAGTTCAATATTCGAAGTAAGCTCTCAGGTTGTGACCTGAAGGAAAGAGAGCAAATGTAAGCGAGTGAAGTGTTTTCCAGAATGATGTCACAAGTCAGTCTGCTTCCTTGGAAGAGATATCCGCGACGGCAAAATGTAATTTAGCAAAATAATCTAAGCCCAGATAATCTCTCGTGAACGATATTTTAGAATAAAGCGTATGATTAAAAGAATTTGGGAGAATGGTTTCATATCAGTGCTGAATGCTCGACAACATGATAATCTGTTTGTGTCGATGGATAATTCCAGCACGTAACCACAATCGTTCAGACTTTACGTGTGTCCCCCAAGGTACGATTAGTGTATGCGGCAAACTTTTAATGGCGGATATAAAAATGATGAAAAAGCATTCAATGGATTTCAAAAATCCGTAAATATTTACGGCTCTTGTAAAACGATCGATTTTCTCTATCAAAGTTTTCAAAGTATATTTTTTGAAAATTTTTGTAAAGTTTTTCAAGCATGCTTGCCCTGCCTCCCTGCTTTGCTTCTCTGTCAAGTATGCCTATAGGTAGGTGTATACAAATGCGTGCAGAGTTAGTTAAAACTAAGCAGAGATTGAGCTAAAGTTTCGGAAAACTTTTCTCTTCTCTTCCTTTTTTTTTTTATAAATCTGTTGTGGAAACTTTTTAAATTTATTTGTATGCGAACAGAAGAAAGAATTCATCGTTTGGCGAATTCTCGTTTTAGCAAAATTTGCCATATGTTTCAATAAAGTTGTTCGCAAACGCATGTGTTGATATCAAACTGAAAAAGTTTATAAAGTGCAAAAATTGTTTGGCACACATGAGCTGTTTAGTAATATCATCTACATATGGCGCCTCTACATTTTTTGTTTGTTTCTCGCTTTAATTTAAAACTTGTTGAATTGTCTTTAAAGCCTCGCGATTTTACATACGACTAATAATTTCTTCATAAATTTCTTAACATTTCTAAAATCTAAGGAATAGTAATGAAGGCACTTGATCAACCCATAGGAGTACAATAGGAGGAACCACGTAATCAACCTTTAGAAGTATACTAATAATCCAATAAAAGGCTAATGCATTCATGCCGCTTCAATATAATGATCCGCATAAATAAAGAACGAGAGATACGGTTTCAAAATCTAATTCAATTCCTTTCTCCGCTTTATTTGGAAAGGGTTTTGCAATATCAGCGAATCATGTTTTGATCCGATTTACTTGATTAATTTAATTAAGTCAATAAGTTTAAGAGGCTAAGAGTTTAACCAGCAAATAAAAGACAGACATTCGTCGATTGTGGGATAATCATTCACAGATAAATATCGCCGCGAATTGGGAAGATTAGCTAGTGTTGTAAAAGGCTGTCTGGTATGAAGAAAAAGAAGGAATTTGCCAACATTTTCCCAAACAATTGCAAGAGATAGCTGACGAACGCTTTCTAAAGTTCATGAGTGCTATGGCAAGGCACTTTAATGTCACCGAGATCGTGATCAGTCGAGCGGTACATGACGACTTCCTATGTCAAGCGAAAAACGCAGCTTGCGCCCATACCTCGAGATCAGCGATTTATGCTAAACCTTTATGGGGACTTTGTGGTGCGAGTATGAAGTCATATAATATATGTGGCAGCAAACTTGCCTAGCAGTAGCAATAGCCTTTGGGCTTAAGTTGTGAAAGAGAATTTTTTATGCTTAACTAGCGTTCAATTTGTGCGCATAAATACTTACGATATCTCAGCGATTTATTTCTTAGAGAAAAAGTATCTACGTGGTGGATATGATAGCTTTTGATAGCTTTATCAGCTGAAATCAAAAAACTAAGTTGTTTCTGTTAGTAGGCGCGTATGTCTAGTGCTCGAACCATGCATTGCTTTTTAAGACAAACTCTGATTAACGAAAAGAAGTAATCTTTTGTTCGCTGCGCTCGTTTAGGAGAGGTCATGTATAGCGACGTCAAAAATCGAACTCGGTTTTGAGCCAAGCCCGTTTAACCTCTTTGCTACCAATCTATTACCGCCCAATATTTTTTAAAGCACTATAAAAAAGTACAATATTTTTTTAAGCTGACAAAAATATGTGACAAACCCATGGGTATGAAAGTTGCTAGTGAGCGAATTAAATTCTTACGCAATAGTAACAGATGTAGTAATAGCAGGAGTTTTCAAAGTCTCCCGATTGACTCTCAACTTTGGCAAAAGACTCTTAACAATCTCTGCTGCTATAAAAGAAAACGATTTTCCGAAATATCAAAACCTGTGTAAACGTTAAATATTTTCCACGTTAATTTGAAAATGTGAAGAAGAAGCTGACCAGTGTATCAGGTCCAATTCCAGTTTTGAAATATATGACATTATAGTGTAACATATTTCAGAGAGTCGAGTTTTTAATAAAGCCGAAAGCCTTAAATGCTAGTGCTTTAAGACTTTAATCTTAGAATTCATTCTCTGGCTAAATTTATAATAATAATAATAATAATAATAATAATAATAACAATAATAATAATATTTCATAAAAAACGCCGGATATGAATTCTTCGAGTATTATAGATAGAAGCATTAAATGAGTGTAGATGGAAGGTATTTGTGTGCTTTTAATAACCTTTTATGTCATAACTTTTTTAAGTCTTACCGTAGATAGCAACGCCTTGACGGAATTTAAATGAAAAGTTTATATGATAGACTTTTTTAGCAGTTGATTTACAATGTTCGAATGATTCTAATTAAAAGTAACCTGCGTGAAAGTTACGAGTGCATAAAATACTTTTTTATTTAAAAAACACTACCGTTATTGCATTCATATTGCATCTGCATTGCAGTTGGTTTTCACCATGTAATGCCACGTTGGGTTTTAATTTAACGCTACATTAAATATAAAATATGCCAATAGCGTTTTAATGCATTCAGTAAGTAACCAAGTGTACGCACACGATGAGCACATAGTGCATTTTATAGGTTCATGCATTTTAATCATCATGTTTTTAACATAATGATTACGAAGACAATGTTTGTCTTGCATGATATTTGCTTCACAATTAACTATTTTTTGATATCGAGAGGATGATGATAACACTATTGTACTATTGGGACGATAAATCTCTAATCCCTATTAATTTTAATATATATATATATACATATACATATATATGAAATGTCAAGCACTCATCTACAAAGTGCTTTATACTATTTTTGCAATTTACATACATAATGGGCAACTAACGAATCACTTTTGCATTGTACGTAATGAGCGACTAATGAAGGCATAGTACGATGCAATTAATTGCGCTGTGGTGATTTCCTTCAAATCAGCGCAATAGAGTTTTGTTCTTTGTGTAGTGCAAACGTGGATTGGATGCAATTACAATATCATTTGATATCTGTTTTCAATTTCATCAAAATTTTTAATGAATTGGCAGAAGGGAGTATACCGATTAAATGTACATAAAAAAAGACATAGTTCCCCCTTTTTCTTATTAAACAGAAAGTGTGAACCGCAACGCAATTATGCGCGCTATATGGCTGTCATTAGCCATCAATGTAAGTAGCATTTGCCGGAAAATACATTACCTTTTATAGTTTCTAAGACAGCTTTCTCTTTAGTGACGCATTGAAATCTCCCCGAAAAATAGTCTGGACGCCTTTAGTCACCAGTATACAAATATTAGCGATAGTATGTATGTTTGAAAGAATAAATGACTGGCAGAAAAACTCATGCGAGCTTCAGCTTTGTAAGGGGCAGCGACATTTACTGTTAAGCGCCAGATAAACGTGGCAAACTATGCAGGTGTTAGTATCCTATTATTATAGCTGGCCCACAATATAAATGAGAGTAATTCAACTTTATAGGCTTTTAAGTGAATTGCGTCTATGGGCATTTAAAACAGATAATAAACGCATAGATAAATCAGACGAGGCTTAAGCCTTGGGTACATGTCTTCCTTGTCCCGGAAAAGTAGAAGTAAAAGAAGTAAAATAGTGTTTGGAAAATGGCCTTCCCCTTCCACGATGCCTAAAAAAATTCATCATATTGCTTTATTAAAAAACAAAGAGAGTAAGGATGTGGTCATAGACTTTTATAATATATTGTGACCTGCTGAAGCCGAATGAAACCATCACGAACAAATGACTTATTACGAATGTTTCTAAGCGAAATATCGGAGGAAAAACGGTCGGGATTTGCAGAGAAATACGATCAGACCGTTTTGCAACACGAGAGCGTTCGACATTAGGTTACAGGCGAAGGATGAGTTGAGGGATGTCTCACTCAACGCAGACCAGACTTTGCTCCCTCCGAGTGTTACATTTTTCTATCATTAACTTACAGCATGTGCGAGCAGCGCCTTCTTTCTTACTAGAAATAGGTAAAAAATGGAGCAATATTTGGGTTGCATTTAAAGATCAACCATGGACCGAAAAAACGCTAGTGGCTAGCGATGGTCACTATTCTAAAAGCTCTTCATTTTCTAAACATTTATTTTAAAACTTGTTAATAACGTTAAGAGGTTATACATAAATGCTTTCCTCCTCTATGAAGACTTAGGTAGAAATCACAAAGACAAAGAAACATTCCAAAGTCTCGCACGTCAGCTTAAGTCCTTCCTTCTAAAGTTAGCCTCATAACAATATCTGTCTGTCTGTCCATCTAAATTTGTGTTCAAGCTGCAAGTCGCAAATTCCCGAAATATTTAGATGAAATTTGATACAGCGACGTGTTTTGACCCAAGAACGAACGCTATTGAAAACGATTCAGATCGGACTGCTTCTTCGACCACTTGCCATATGATGGCTTATTTTGAAAAGTGGTTCCATGCACGACATTGCATGGTATTTAATGGTAAGCCGTGACCCACCATGGCATGGTTTTCTCTCTCTATTTTCCCTTACACGGTTTGTCTTGCAGTAAGTTGTTAATAATAATTTATAACGCTTCCGAACTCTAATGTATACGAGACTTTATAGGAAGCGTGGCTCCCTCACATTAAATAATATAAAATATTCTGTTTCAAAAGGGCTTCTTACCTGTCACACTGCGGCCACCAGTAACTGCGGAAAGTTCAGCTGTTACGATATCTGAAAGAGAAACATTAACTAGTTATTACTTATCGATCAAAAAAAACCGAATAAAAAAGTGAACAAAAAATGCTTGATTTCGCGAATATAAGCGATGGCGGACAAACTTATTTAGTATTATATTTAAAAGTGAATACCTAAACTTAATGGCAATGGTGACGATAAAAGTCTTTGCCAAACTTAAGGTTACCTACAGTCTATGCGCGCAGAAAAAGTCTTATTTACGAGAGATAAATTTACTAACTAACCAGAGTAATTGTCGATTTATTTGCTTATTTAAAAACTTGATATCTATCATCAGAGTAATAATTTAAATAAATAGACAAAGTTTCCGCAACACACAAAAATTGTTTTAGTCAAATTAGCATAGCAAAGAGTAACCGCAAATGTGGTAAGAAGAACCGGTAGAACTTTAAAAAGATATTTTCACAGTTATATTTTGTAAAACAAGGATTTATTTAAAGTCAGAGTGAGCTGAAAGCCACGTTCCCATTAAGTTTTGTTTGTTTTATTATCATAGTAGAGATTTTTGTTTTCTTTTACTTGCTTTGCTTTATTGAAATTTATGTTTTCAAGCATTGCTGCAAACTATAAATTGGAAGCCTTAACCTTGCCCTACATATATTACGCTTTGCGGGCGTATATTTATGCAAATATATGCAAGCAAACACATAAATTTTACACGTGCGTAACTTTAATCATAAGACATATTGTACGTGTAGATGGTGAAAGCGTTCTTTGAAATATTAAATGCGTGTATGCACCTGCTTTCTAAAATGAATCATGAAAACTTTATTTACCGCAGTAGTTATATGATAATTAAAAGCAAAAAAAAGAAACAAAAAAAATAAAAAAATAAGAAGCAAATTAGATATTAATTTGAGAACAACTATTGGATGCACGTCCTTTCAAGCAAAACATAATTCATCCTTGGTGGCAATTCATGTCTTTATCAATGCATCGTTTATGACTATATATGCAACTAACAGACCGAGTAGTGTTTAAAAGTAAATTTATATATACATAGGATTGATTTTTTCAATCGATATATATATATACATATATTTATATGTATTCGCATCTGCATCTGTCGTCTAAGTAACATTGAAGATTATTAGAAGTGAATCAACTGACTCCGTAATTAAATT
>KK502610.1:125804-166707 GCA_000688735.1 Glossina austeni
TTCGCATCTGCATCTGTCGTCTAAGTAACATTGAAGATTATTAGAAGTGAATCAACTGACTCCGTAATTAAATTCAGTTAATCACATACACACGCTAACGCAATTCTCTAAACATATAAATTTAATAATGCAAAAATCGACGTGACTTTGTTATCAAAAAGATAATTTGCTTGGATGAGCTATACATATATCTCTTGTTTCATCTGACTTCATATCGCGGCTCTCATAGCTTACTTAAAACTACTTTATAATGCGATTAGTTTTTATATGAAAAGTAAATAAAAAAGCAAATCAATAAATGAATGAATAAATAACTAAACATACATGTATGTGTGTAAGCACAATAATTTAGATAAATATTTTTAATTATTTGATTTAACTAAACTTAAACTTTATTTATTCAACTTTCTCTTCACTGAATTTAAATGCTACGCATCGCTATATCTTTGATCTAGAAAATAAATTTTTTTTTTCTTCAATTTATTGCGTTTCGAAACTGTATTAAGCAATCGCTTTCGAAAACGTTATCGTATCCACATTACATGGCGTTGCTTCGCTATCTTTCTGGGTCATCGTGGAAATTGCAATTTCGGTTGTGCGTTTTGTTTTTATAGTTAACTACTAACTTTTGCTTTTTCCCTGCATGACCTTGTAAAATCCCCGATGTATAGCACATTTCCAATGCTTTGAGACAAACACACACACACACAAAAAACCGACGTTTCAATCGTAAATTTAAATAAAAATTCTTTTTTTTTATATCAAATCTTTTCATGCATATGTAGTAGTGTTACAAAGAGGACAAATCTGTAAATTAATTCAATAGCGTCCATTTATCTCGGACATACTGTGCAGGAATATTTTTTTAATAAAAACGCTGGTTCGTCGGTCTCTTCTTCCTAGTAAAACTCTTTTCTTTTAAAGTGTTTTTAAAAATTTGTGTACATTTTTATTACTGGAATATGAATGAAACACTATTCTTCTTCTTCTTGTTCTTATTATTATTATTATTATTATTATTATCGTTATTATTGTTATTATTATTTGCTCCTTGCCATGCAATTTAAAAGCGCATAGAGCACTCATTTGAGTATATCTTCGTAAAGTATTACTTTCGCTCGCTTCTTTTACCAGAAGTGCGGTAAGAATTTCTGCAGTCTATTTATTGTCTTCATTTGTTTAAGGTACTAGTGGTGGAAAATTGCTACAATAAATAATAAATTTATAATACTTGCAAAAGAAAAATGTAAACACTTCCATGATGTATTCCATTTTGGTCGTCATAATAACTGCGAGAACAAATTCAATGTGTACTAAATCATAAAAATACATCCACCGCACAATGCATTGCGTACTCACGACCTGAAGTAAGTAAAGGATATTTGACTCAAAAGCTGATATTTTAATTCGAAAAGTTGTCTTTTCCCGGCAATCCAAGGTCCGAACTCTATGTAAAACTCTTGTTAAGCTTTATGATGCACTTCCAATAAATTGTCTTTAAACACCGTATTCTACGCAATAGTCGATTATTTAATTTAATAAAATACTTTGACAATTAAAGCCGACCATTACTTCGGGGTAAATTGCTCGTGATTACGCTTCATTACAGTTAAGCATGAACTGTCAAAATCACTGTTAACCAAAGTGATAAACCGTAACACCGGTCACCCTTTGCATGAAAATCGTACGTTTCTCCTGATTAAGACATTTATTGCTTAGCACTGCTTAGCATTGCTGAGTAACGCTTATAGTTAGCGTTTGCTAGATTTCATTCACTCGTCCGGTACGTCATAAGTTATTAATGAATATACAGTGACATCAACGCTGTCTCAAGGCATAGGCGCATTAATAATTTGTTCTTCTCTTTGCAAGAGCCGAATCTAATCGCCAGAAACCGAATAAAGCATTATTGTTGTTGCCAGAATGATTGTTGCAAAGAGACTTAAGTGAGGATTCAACTAAAATAACATACATTTCCGAAATGAAAAGTCAACCGTCCATTTACTAAGAAACAAAGATAACGGAAGCAAACGCGGACAAGAAGTTGACTAACGCTTTTCTACCGGTTTTAACGGGCAGAAGAAATCAACTGCAATCTCATAATACAAACATAGATATATCTAAAGATGTCTCATAATATCCACATACATATACACGTAAAATGAATTTGCATTACACGTTTGCCATTCTTAAACAATGAAATCATTCAATCATTTCTCGCACGCCCACCACATCAACGCTTTATCCCAAGACCTTATGTATTAAACATCCATCAGCATTAAATTCTAACTAACATAGTTTGTCGCATTCGGCTCTCCAACTCCTTTCATTTGATACCTATGTCGAATGTATTTTCAAGAAAGTCGCGACATCTCCAAGTGCTTTTATTTGATACCCATATCAACGGTATTGTAACGAAACAACTAGTTCGCAACGTCCGAAATATTTAGCTTGGAACTAACACACTTCCCATTCTACTCTTTAAACTCTTTCATTTGATACCCATGTCGCCGGTTATTAAGAGAAAATTAATCCACCAGGTCCCGATGTCTATCGTACTTACTTTAGGCTTCGGCCACTTTTAGGCAGATAATATATCTTCATTTGGGGAATAGATATGATAGTTGGAAACATTCTGTCTTGTTTGCGTTGTTGTAAGCATAAAACCTCGAAGAAGTGAAAAAAATAAAATTTAATCACTTGTAACTTTGTGCGGGCAAGGCCGATTTTTTCAATTTTTGCACATAGAGCGTAGAGTGTTTCGCAAAATTTCAACCTTCCAACTTTTACAATTTCTAAGGAACGAGCAAAAACCCACAACTTTTTGTTAAGAAAAACGGAGTTGCGTTCAATTTGTGCTCCACTGCGGGCTTCTGCTCTGACCAATTTGGCCCATTTGCATTACAAAGCTGCGTGCAAAAACTTCCAATGTTTATACCAAATTTAGGGATCTTCATTTTTGCGACCAGGAGAGTGCCAACAACAAAACTTCACATAGACGCACAGACGGACAGATATGGCTTAATCAATTCAGAATTTCACGCTGATCGACAATATATATACTTTATAGGATCTCTGAAGCGTCCGTTTGAGTGTAACATGCCTTATGAAAACAAACAAAACGAGAATACCCGCATCCTTTAGTAGTAGGTATAAAAATGAAAACAATTATTCAGTTTTTTTTTTTCATTTTTTTTAAATATATCTGAAATCAAAGTTCAGCGGCTCTACATGTGCACGAATATATATCAGCGGAGTGTTTTTTCAACGAGCCCGGAGCCAAATCGTGTTCCATTTCAATATTGTTTTTTAAAATCCATGTAAAACAGTAAATAAGTTGGACGGACAGATGAATTTGTAATTGCAAAGATGAAGAGCATGCTTTTCGAAAAACAATATCCATATGGACAAATTGACGTTGGATTAAAAATTCTTTGCAAAATTTACATTTTACCGGACATATGAGGAATACATTACGAGTTACAAACGGAATTTTTAACGCCATTTTTAAGGCTACGCTTCAAGTTTTCAGTGATGGATACAAAATTATACAGCAAAATATGTGTTCTGTACACTTAGTGAATATTGAAAATTTCATTCGCTTCAATAAGTTTCTTTAATTCCATTATAAAGGAAAAATGATTTTTCCATTTTCGTCTTGTAAAGAATTAAAGAGCAAAACATAAATTTATTGAGAAAAAGTATATAATAATTGTTATTTTTATGGGTATACATGTGTCGATATGTTTGCGTAAACATAAAATTTTATGTTTATTGAAATCATAAATACTTAAATGAACAAGCAAACACATGTATGTATGTATGTATATAGGTAGCAGCAGTTAGTGTTTACGTAAAATATAACTTTTGCGCTAGCTTAGGAGAAAAGAGCAAAATCGTATCGAGCTCAACTGTAGTGCGAGATTAGAAACATTTGAGAAAACAAAAAAAAGGCAAAAGTCGAAGAGAGCTAAAGGTATGTATGTGGCAGAGCACATTTAGGAAAAACTTTCAAATTAATGCAATAGTAATGAAATTATTATATGAAAACATGAACATCATATATATATATATATATATGCAAGTATTTCTCTTTTAATCGTTAGGCTTAAATTTATACAATAAACTAAAATAAAGTGAAAATTGAAGTTTTCAAAAACAATTTTATTCACATGTACGTGCACACAAGTAATGATACACTTAGGGCAACGACATGAAAATTGCTATCAGAAATAAAAATGTTTGAATAAATGCCAGCAAGAGGACGTGTACGCTATTGATAGGGATTTTGAGCGATTACAAATAAATGTATATATATATATATATATATATATGTTTGCTAATGTCTGCTTACGAACTTAATTTCAATGCTCGTCGTCTAAAGGTTAATAATACAGGAAAACGAATTGTTATTATTATTATGCCTTCAGGAAAGATGGTGATAAAGTATTATTTCCAGTTCGTTAATAAAAATTGGAAAGGACTATGTTTATGAGATACATACACATATGTACTATCCATAGCCCATAGCTATAGTTTTTAGTCAATGCTCATATGCCTTGCGTTACCGTGATACACACACACGTATTTCATATTGACAGATGGGGTTTAAAGATGATCGTGTTCGATAACAAATCGAAACTTAAGGGCCTAAAAACAAGCTTTCCTTTTGTCAGTTTTTTTTAGGCGTCAGAAGAAAACATAATGGAATAAAAATGTTCGAAACAGTTGCTAAGCAGTTAAGTGTTGAAAAAAAAGTTATGTTTAAAAAAATAAAAACACCATAATGGATCTGGCCACACCATTAAAGTCCTTATGCCATCCTACAGCTACTCAAGGAGTTTTAAAAGTAACGCATTATATGGGAAATAGTCCGACCCGAACCATTTTCAATAGCGTTCGTCCCTGGGCCAAAGCACGGCGGAAAGACAAAGAGAGTCAGGTGGCAGGTGGAACACACGAAAACAAGACAGACAAACGGACAAACAATTTTAAATCGATTCCGAAAATGATTCTGAATCGATTGATATAACAAAAGGTGGGTCCGTTGAAAACTTTTCTCGAAGATAATCATTTTCTGAACCGATTGATATAATAAAAGGTGGGTCCATTTATAGTTTTTCTGGACGAAAATGATTTTCCGAATCGCTTGTTATAACATAAGATGGGTCCATGTGGAGTTTTTCTCGACGTTGCATGTATTCGCATAAACTTACTACGCCCTTGGACCACAAGTCATGTACGGTATAAAAATATTACAAAGGACAACAATTTGTACCTAAAAAAAAAATTCACTTAACGCAGATGTCTCCAGCTGGAGGAGTATGCGGATAATTTTAAAAATATTGAGCTTTACGATGGGCCAGTGTTTGGGTTGAAGGATAGAAAACATGTAATTTTCGTCAATTTTGTACCAAAAAAAAAAGCGATCCCTTCTTACCAAATAATTTTTAAGTCTACAATCCCGTATTTCAAATTTATTATAAAATTATCAGCGGGAATTGTACGAGTTGTGCTACACGCCGTTTTGAAAAATCCTGTTCTCATAAAAAATCATTTAAAGTTTTGAAACGAGTTGTAGAAATGTTTTTTTTTTTTAGTATTTTTTAAGCATTGACTGCAAGACCGTCCTTCTACTACTATGTTCAGAACATAAAATCAGTTCAACTTTATCTTTCTTAAATCTATTTTTATTCTTTATTGTATTCTTTATTAACCTATTTGGTCGCCTTCAAAGTAACCGCCTTCAGACACTCTTATACTCTTATGCCAACGATTTTTGCAATCGTCGAAACAGTTGTTATAGCCGATTTCCGGAACAGTCTTCAAAGTTTCGGGCAATTCAGCTTGCATCTCTTAAATCAAGTCAAAACAGTGTCCCCGGAAGGGTCTTTTGAGTTTAGGATATAACCAGAAGTCACATGGGACTAAATCAGGTGAATGCGATGATTGTGAAGCGATATGGGTTGAATTTTTAACGAAATAGTCTCAATGAACCAACGTAGAGTGAGGTGCTGCATTATCTGATGCTTCTTAACAGCCCCACGATAATCGAAGAGAACTGTTGACAACATCTTGATCTTTGAGCGAGTTTGAAGCGATTTCTTCGATCTTAGTTCACCTTTCGCGCGATACTCACTCGACTGTTTCCGAGTTCTACGCATAGATCCAAGTCTCATCTCCCCTAGTAACGCGGTTTATGATCGATTGACAGTCCAGAATCATCTTCTCACGGATTTCAACGCAACACTCTTTTTCGAAAAAATTGATTTAGCGGATTAGATAAGTAAGAAATCTTCGGACAAGACGTCAAGTTATAACTTCACAGCAGCGATTTTTTTCACTCAGTTAGTTTTCTTAGAGAATTCGTTGGGAACGAACTTGAAATGTTGAGGGAAATTTTTTTTTTCATATTCTCGAAGCTCCAAGGGATTTATTAAGCAAATAAAAAAAATTGATTTTCCGAAGAATCTAGAGTGATGTTCGCCCTCAAAAACCAATTAATATAAATTCTACAGATAATGCCCATTTAAATGTATGACTTGATAACTATCACGTGTGACAAGTGATCTTTAAATGACAGTGCCTTCGCTACGTTGCATTTATAGAATGAAGTATTACCTATGACCCGGTGCTCCGGTGATCCGGTAACATGTGACGCCTAAATGATTCTCATGGACATTGAATTTTCTGGTTATAATAAAGTACTTATACCGGTTTGCTCGGCAGAAGACTTGCACTAGGTTCGCTCATCTAGTTTGAGGAATGTGTTTGGCAAGAGGGTAAAATGATATATTGTTGAATCCGCCAAACCATTCAACCACTAGAGGCATAGAACATTAGCATTTTATGAAATAGCTTTTAATTGTCTGTCCATATAACTGCAATCGTCAAAGTATTTGAGAGGACATTATGTTCTTCACATATTTCTTCCTTTTTATAAAATAGAAAATACAGTTAAGTCAATAAATATTCTTAAACACAGGGAGAATTCTTTCAGGGGGTATTCATCTACTGACTACCGTTATTTTTCATTTAACTTTTTAAGAAACCTCAATTTTGGCATTTATTGAAATACTTAAATTTCTCTCTAATTTCTGTGTATGTATGATATGTAGCATGTATGTAAATATATGATCTGCAGAGAAAAGTTTTCGAGAAGAAGAATAACTAAACAACTATTCAAGTAAGCCTTACAGAGCGTACATAAATGAAGTTTTATGTGCGTTGTTGCAGCGGTTATAAAGATAGTGAAGTGAAAGTGTTTGTATAGGAAAAATTAAAAGCTTATGTCTGAATAGTGCTAAGCGTTAAGACTATGTGCACTTTTTGTTTATGTATACTTAAGTTGAAAAACCCTCTGCTCCATCTTATCGTTCAGGGAATTTGTGAGAATTACGAAACCATTATAACTGCTATAGGGCTATATAGCGTGGCCGCGGGTTAGCATGTGTGACACACTTTTTCTTCAAATATTCAAAATATTCCGTTCGAGTGGTTGCGTCCAATTTCCCCGGTTATTCCTAGTGCTAGTATTAGTGATCCCTACCGGCACGATATCTATTCAACTCCACTAAGCGCACAAAATCATCCTCGGAGGAGGCCGTGTGGGCTTTTCGATATGCAATGAGGTTTGCCCTCGCTTCAAATGCTGGTTTTTCTTACCTAATATTATTGTTGGTCATACACTTCCTGTCCTTGAAAAATAGCTCGAACTTATTAACTTTTAGTAGAAGTGCTTCGATAGAAGTCCAATCACTTTTGACTCAAATCACATGGACTAGAATTTTTTTTTTTTTTGCAATAAGCTTTCTTCAGCTGGTTTAATTCCTTTTATTCGAAAGCATTTAACTGCTCGAGGATGTCGTGACTGCTAACACTCATCCGACATTTATCAAAACAAGTTTTATTAATGATTAACTGATTGGCGGCACGCAGTGCGAGGTACTTCTTGAGATTAAAATTGGAAACGAAGTAATCCTTTCTTGAGTAACTTACTACTAAGCTACAGCTGAGTTAATTAATCGTATCGATAAACAGAACAACACGTTTGACGACCCGAAATTCTACGTCTGAGTACTCAAACTCAAAACTTTGAAATTTCTGCAGCCTTCAAGTAGCCGCCGTTCAAATGATGATCGAACAGATCAGTTATGCGAATCATGTATTGTTTGATACTTGAGTGTGTATTTCGTAAAGGGCTTAATACTTTTTCTAATATTTTATATGCAACTAGAGGTTAGCGGCCCTTGTACAACTAATGCCTTTGTATAGCATATGTTCTTTATGGCAATAAATTTTTGTTTAATGGTTAGTTGTTGTTGTTGTGGAAGGAGTTTATGAATTTTAGTTTAAGAAAACATTTAAGGAAATTGTACTTAAAATATATTTCTTCCTTAAAAAACTTATACCTTAAGTATTACAATAAAATGCTTAACGATTTACAAGTCGTTCGTTCCGTGTGAAGAGTGTCCGGAGAAGAAAAAATAAAACGAATAGAGATAAAAAAATAAACTCACTAGACTAGCGTGGGGCAAAGTTACGCAGCTAATGGATAGAAACCCTTAACTAAAAGAATTTATGGTATTTATACTCTATGCGATAAAATACGAAAATAATACTTATTGATGAGATGTGCGCTGCGCTTCGGATTCCCAACGAAACGAATGTGTCAATAAATTCTTAAGTTTGATAAAGATAATAAAACTTCACGCGGGGTTGGAATCGAATGATTGCGAATAGTTGTTAAAGTACTTTTGCAAGTTTAGATATATGTGTGCGCGAATGTATGAATGTTTGCTTGCTTATACACTTGAACTTTCCGTTATACATTAATTTGAAATTAAATTGAATCTGTTATTAAAGTTATAAATTATACGTAATAATGAAAAACTCAGCAACAAAGTCTTTCTACGCTTTCTATGTGCTTCGCTATGTAATTACAGAATCCTTTGTTATTTATTGTGTACTTTACTTAGTTAATTAGCCTGATATGGGGTAAAGTTTAGTTTTGCCGTTGTTCGTTTTGCGTTTTGTTTACGTCCTTTTTGTCTATGCATGTATATGTGATGTGTGTTGTGTTGTGTTGTGTTGTGCTGCAAAACTTTTGCCTCTTATTGTTCAGGCATTAAATGTCGCCACTAGACTAGAAGATATGCTGCATTGTAAATTGTAGCGTACGTACGTACGTACAGTTTATGACTTCTTTCCTGAAACATATACCACCACTGCCACTATTACTGCTATTGCTATTGCTACTGCTACTGCTACTACTACTACTACTACTACTACTGCTACTACTTCTACTACTACTGCTGCTACTATAGGGACAATGTTTGTTATTATTGTATGAAATATTTAATTTCATTTAAAATTTTTACAATCTTGATTTTTATTTTTTCTTCTTTTCCTTTTCAGCGTTATGCTCCCACAATGCTTTGTGTTTTTTTTTTCTACTTTGGTTACACTTGTTCTAGCTTAAGAGTTACAATAAATGTGATGGCTTAGCTCACTTGTATTATACTTTGCACAATTGCTTGTTACAAGTAAAAGCCGCTTACATAAATTGTTATTATCTTTCTAGTTACTCTTGTTACGGTTGCCGTTGTAGTTATTATTGTTATTGTGTTCTTGGATATCTATTCATTCCTTTAGATTCCTTTGGTTTCGAAATTGTACGATCTTAAAACTCATGTTAGGGGGTCGCTGCCACTCTAATCACTACTTCTAATCATGGTATAATGAAATGAATATATAAGGCAGGATATTGAGTAGCCCTGGTCGTAAGATCAGCCTGTCGTGGAAGTACGTTTCGTGTGTCCGTTTGTCTTTACATGGGTTAAAGCACGTGCATGTCTTCGATGTAATCATCTGTGAAGTGTCTGTGGGATAAAATTGAAACCCTCCCTCCCTTCCCCCCCAAAATCCTTCTGCCACTGGTAAGAGTAACGAAAATCAGTTGAACACACTGGAGAAACGTATTGGATTAATACAAAGTTCCGAGTCAATCTAATTTGTCTGCCTGCCTATGGTCTGTTATTGAACAACTCACGATTGTAAACATCTGGATAGAAAGCTGAAAGTCGACAAAGTTGATAACAATAAGTGCTATACGCTATAAGCTATTGACAAAGTTAAGATGAAATTTATCCTTATCTCAAAATTGCACTTTCACCAATAAAACTAAGCAAAGTGTATGCAGCGAAGCTTTTCAACTTTTTCGAAATTTGTGTCAGGCAGAGTTGAATCAACTCGAAAGGATCTCACGCTGCTAAAGGAAGACTTTATGCGGCTTCTTGTTCCTAGTTCATAGTTCTAAAAAAAAAAACTACTTACCGTCATCACAGCTGGGCCTCTACTGAATGTCCTACCATTGATTTAAATTTAAACCATGTCCATGTCTACCGATTTTATAAATATTGATTTTTGTATGATTGACAAGAGTTGCAAGGGAAAAAGTTCAATTTCCGACAGTTTAAACATAAATAGTGTTTGTATTAAATTAGCGCGAAACCCGTAGATTGTGTTTCAAATTTATTACAAAAACTGGAACGAAAAGGATGTAAGTTGCAGGAGCGGTTTTGAAAAACCGTATTTGGATAAGAACTTGCTCAGCTCTTCCAAATGTGTTTTCTTCCTAGCATAGCTTGCTGTTGATCTGCCACTTTTGCTGCTTTTATCAAAGACACGTTTATCGCACGTTTTGCACTCTACATGCTGCGAAATCACTGTGAAAACAATGAGAAAATATACACGAAATGCGAATGTGTGCGAAATTCATAAATAACATTAAAATCATCTCTCGTCGTACACTTTTGATTACTTGGTTGAACTAATGAATGCTTCAAAATCACCCTCCGTCTCATATCTATTTTTGTGTGCAAACGCTCTTATGACTGGAAATGATGAAAAACATCTGTTAGCAGATTCAAGGCAATACGTTAAGCTGTAATTCCTGAACAGGAACTTTTTTCACCCAGTTAGTTTTCTCGGGGCGTGTGTGGTTGAGCTCAAAAATTGCAAGAAAGAAATTTCTTTTAGGTAATGAACTGTTAGACTGTTTCAACCGTGGGGTCGGTAAAGGTTGCGCTAATAAACACTTACGAGCCACATCTGTTAGCTAGGAATGGAAAAATTAGAAATCAACCGGTAATGCCGGACGATAGTGTACCCTTTCAAAAGGATCGTCTTTTTTTCTCAGGCACTTTTCTCGCGGAGCCTGGAGAACGAACTGAAATTTCAAGGCAAAAAATTCATCAAATTCATCGTCCAATAAAGCTTTTCTCCTAATATTCTAAAAGGTTGAAAAGATGTAATGAGTTAATCAAAAAAAAATTTACTGTTCCCTTACTCTTAAAGGAAACTTAATTTAGATGCAATGAATATCTCTGTGGTGGAGTAATGCATATGCACTTTCTTATCTATTTAGCTATTATTGTTATTACTGACAACGAAAAAATGCTTCCTTCCCTTCTTTAAATTTCACATTGAAATGAACAAAACAAAAGCAAAGAAAAAAACGGGCCCCATTGTACTCTTATTTATATCTGAACAAAGATGAAAAAGAGGGGTAAAGAATTTTGCATAACCCAGTTTTATTTATTTCATTTCATTCTTTTTTTTCGACATTTCATTCATTGACTATAATGCGAGTATGCGCTGATGTATGTGTGGTCACAGCTTGTAGTCATAGTTGCGAAATATTTTCTTTCTTTCTTTAACCCTCCTTGTTGCTGTTGTTGTTGTCGCTTCATAAACGAGTTTTCTTGGATGTGTAATCAGTCAGTCAGTCAGTCAGTCAGTCAGTCAGTCATACATATGCATGAAAATATACAAAAAATATCTGAATATATCCATATGCATAAATGTACGTATATAACTATAAACTATAAACATGTGCAGGTGTGTGTCGTACGATGATGTTACGTACGGTTAAATTGCTCACTTTACTTTGTATGCATTCGAATGCAAGTGCACTTCAGACATTTTGGGATTTTTTTCTCTCTTTCTTTTTTAGTCACCGGCGTATACTATGACAGCTGAATGCATTTGATACACACACATGCAAACACCCACGCATACGCATATATGTACACGCATGCATATAAAGGAACACAACGTGAAAAACTGCTTAATACACATAATAGGTCGTAAAGTAATATGTGTTTAAAGTATTTAATGAAAATTATAATAAGTAGAGAAGCGTAACAAAAAAGAAAAAGAAGAAAATTCCTTAAAGAGTGCGTACGAGTGGTTTTCAAGCTTCACATATAATAACTTAGAAATTAAATAAAAACAAAAAAAAAGGAAAGAAAAAAAATTGAGAAAAAACAACAAAACATATTTTCTATGAGAAAATCTAATTCAATTTTTGCATGAATTTTTAAGGAAAAATGATTTTGATGAAATTCAAACAGTAGTAAATTTTGCTTCAAGTTATTTTTTCATATTGCACTTAGCATTTTAAATCGGGAAGTCATCCTTATTAGTGGAGAAGTTAAGAAAAAAGTTAAGAGAAAGTTTGTTAATCAAATCGAGTTAAATCCTAACCACTTTTATGCTAACCGGTTAAGTACTGATTTACTTATTATTATTTTCATTTTCATTTTTTTTTTTTCTATTTTAAACGATAAGATTCCAAAAACATTGTCCACCCAATACATATATATTTTCATTTACTTTAACTACATTTATATGACTAGATTTTGTTATTGCTTTGCTTCCTAAGGACATAAACTTTGTATGCGCACGTATTTTTGTTGGATGCAAAGTTTATGAGACCTCTGGCGAGGGATGACCAAAGTTTATCCGCAGAGCATGAGACGTACATGATATTGCAAAAATTTATGGGAATATTTTGAGTTAAAAGAAGTTTTACACTAAGAATAACAAAAAAAAAAAGAAAAACCTCATAATTTAATTTTTCACATTTAAGCACACTCTTCTTCTCTTTCCTTCAATACTTTGCCAGCCAAACTAGGTAAAGTTTTGCAAACACTTTTCTTTAGAAAACTTCTCTAAATAATAACATTTTAATTTCTTTAACGTCAATAATATTATAATTTTTTTTATTAAATGTTTTTTAGTTAACACGCGAATTACTTTCCAAGACCAATGCGAAATTCGTTTATGTGTTAAATCGTTCACTTGATATGCAACAAGCACAGCACGATAGAAGTACGTTGCAGTGGTACACAAACTAAAACATATCCCGAATGAAAGGGGATCGTTAAAGAGTCCAGAGCAATCTAAGTTGCAGACAGCACTGACTGTTTAAGCTTAACAAAATGTCTGCCCTAAGACGATGATTCTAAGAAGAATTGTTCGTTCGTATACTCCAGTTACGTTGCTTTAAATATTAGCTTATCATCTGGAGCTAATAAAAAATATTTTCAAGTGTGTTTTTGCAGTGTTTTTCCACTCTGATGATTGTGTGTGTACTCTTGGATTTGCGCAAACGAGATTTGAATGTGAAAGCAACAAGCGCCTTCATTGGCTTCGAAAATTGTTCCGAGGAGAGATGAGCCTCTAAAATCTTTGGGTCCTGATAAAGCCATTAGTTTGTATTGTTGTTGTGTAAAAGCTGCATAGAAAAGGAAATTATTGTAGTCTACCCACCGCCGAACAGAAAGCATTTCGAAGGTATGTTGCTCCGTGTGAAATAAAATAGGATTGCAATAGTACTGAAATTGAATAAGAAATCGAATCAAAATTTCATTGAAATTGAATTGGATTGAAAGTGATTTGAGATGGTCTTGAACGCATGTAAAGCGGAATGAATAAACTGTTGGAAGGTCAATTTATGCATTAAGTACTGTATGAACTTAAGTCCACCAAGTATTGCCCGTCCATCTGAGGCATCGATGGCGAACTTTGGCATTTATATCGAAAATCATTGCCGCCGTGGTCAAAACTTATAGTCCATAGCAGATCAAAGAATAAATCGTAATCAAAGCATTTGCTAAAACATACCTACCATGCAATAACGAGCTTTGTCATGCTACAAATACTCCCACCCAGACTAATATTTCATACAAAAGACAAAAAAAAGGATGATGGTTATGAAATCACTGAACACATCCATTATTCAATAAAATATTGTCGAGCTCAGAGATATCGAAAATTTTCTCTAAAGCGAATATAACGATTTTATTCGTTTTTCTCTAAGCGCTTCTTCTGCAAGTCGACAAATCAACAAAATATGATTCCCTGTGTTGAGCAAAAAAACTAAGACAAGTATTTTATATCAGCCAGTACTGATTACTGTGCGATCAGATGAACCCATTCCTTTGTTGTGTTCATTTTCGGAAAAGAGAAACTGCCTTCAAGGTAAAAGAGTTTCTACACTTGGAGAATCCACAACATTTCTAGTTTTTTCTCTCGGGCTCAGGCATCTGATCAGACATATCGTGCAAAAATCGGTTTGAAAATATCACAATTGAATTTCTGGAGCATATATTTAGACTGAAACCAGGATTCAATCCTCACGAAACATTAAACGTATGCCAATTGGATTGATAACAAGGCTTTATGATAACGACTTCAACAATGTGTTTGTCGTAACTATTATTAATATGCTTAGCATCTTAAAACCCGGCTTTAAAGCATTTTTTTTTGTCTTGACACAGTGACTTACGGGGACTTTATAAAACCCTTTTTAAAAGTGTGGAGTTTAATGAGCGAAGGTCCAAGCAAGTAAATTTGGATGTTAATTTCTATTAAAAATTCTGCCACGAATTCCGCCCGTTAATTGAGTATGATGAATATATACGTCATGACCCGTCCATCCGTCCCTGGTGGATTTTCCATAATGCTAATGTATTTTAAATGATATTTTTATCATTTTGTCAAGGCGTTCCATTACAACCTAATTTACTTTCATCATACATACTCTGTGTTTAGCGAGTACACGAACGTATCGTTAAAGAGGTCAAACAAGAGAGTGATCGAACAATAAAATGTTCCGTCGTACAACGTACAAAGGTTTTGTATATAAGATTCGCACAGAACTGAAAAGAACTTTTCTTTGATTTAAATTTCGTTTAATTTAAGTTTTTTTTTTTTTGTTCTTTTTATGATAATCCCCCTCCCCCCCAGGAGGGGTAATATTTATTTTGTTAAAACGTTTGCAATCTACAAGGAAGCATCACAGGTACCACAAAGTCTATATATTCTTGAGCAGCATCAAAATCTAAATCGATTTAAACATGTCCGCTTGTCCATCTGTCCGTTTGCCCAACTGTGTAGTATCGGCGGTAAACATTTTTCCGTTAGCGAAAATGAAGATATCGCCTACAAAGTTGCCAACGAATTTGGAACTTCAACTTTTCTAAAGACACGCCTACAACGCCCACACCCCTATGCGATAAAAACTTTAATTATGAGAATAGAAAACATATGCCGCGCCCACCCCGTTTTATAGAGCATGAAAATTTACTTCTCTTACGTTTTTTGTCTGCTTCAGCGCAACGGTGTCGGGTATAAAAGATTCGGTTACGATCGAATAAAATCTTCTTACCTGTTTGATTGTGAATGACAGTCAAATTAAATTTGTAGCAACATGTTTGTGTTATTGCTGAAGTTGTTATTTTTTTTTTGTTTTTTCCTTTGAAGTAAAACGACAACTTTTTAGGTTACGATGAGATCTGAAGTTGAAGACATTTTATTCTAATTTTAATTGTAGCCGTCATTAACATTTATTTGTGTTTTTTAAACACAATAGCGAAAAAGGGACAATTTCATGCATTATTAGTTACGAAATATTCCTTTGCCTTGTTTTTTAGCCGGTGTTTTACTGTTTACGTAGATTTCTATGGTCTGGTTTAAAATTTATGTTATACTTAATTGCAAACTGACTATCTCAGCAGCACTGCTGCAACATATTTGTGGTTTACACAATAATGCTTTTATCTCACATTCTTTGTGGTCAGCAATGTGTTGTTGAATTTGTTATTGTTTTATTTTTTGCGCAATTTTTTTCTGTTTTTTTTTTTTTTTGGTTTTTTGCAACCACGTGTGAGTTTCCGTAGCGAGTGATAAATTTTTGGTTTTAGGCTGAATATGTCAGCCAAACGTTCGATGATGCGTGATATATAAATTTTTCATTGAAAATGAATCGTAAACAAAGCATTTCTGTTGTTGTTGGAACGCAATGTTCGATTTGCTTGAGGTGAGCTTAATAAGTAAGAAAAAGTTTTGGTTTTGTTTAAAAATTACAAAATTTTCGCATTTTCACTTTCATTTATCAAAATATATTTTCTTTTGTGGTTGAAAAAATTAAATTTTTAATTATTTAAGATAATATTATTACATTATTCCAAGGAAACTTCAAATTATTTCATTTATGAATAAAACCTACGCAATCCCAGTTCGCATGTTTAGATCATCGAAAGGTTTGGCCTTTTTATATATGTGTGTGCAAAAACACACTTAGGCACACATACAGCTCGATAAGTAAAAATTAATGCACTTAAGTTAATTACTTGAAGAAAGAAAACTTGTTTTCGTTCAATAAAACATCGAAGAGTAATTCTCTAATAATTCTAACATATCGGATCAGGAAGAGTCGCAACAAAAATTGCAATCCATTGTATCAATGCATTAAAAATGTTCACGTTTTTACGAAATTTTAATAAAATGGCCACATGCCGCACCGCAGTGGTGGCGAAACATAATATTCCTTAGCGGTCTGGCAAAATTTTTGGTTAACATATTGCAACACAGCATCATTGCATCCTGTCACCAGCCACTAGTTTTAGGCTTGAAAGATTCCCAGGTGAGTGAAAGGAAAGCATTTCTTAAGCAATAAAATTAAAAACCGAAGATCAAAGTATAAAATTGCCGGTAACTTCGTTTGTGTGTACCTTCTACCCGAACCCTTAGGAAATATAAGAATTCAAAGGCAATCTACACATGAACTCTAAGTAGCAAAGTATGATTTTAGAAAAAACTTGCCAAGAACAGGCATGACGGTGTGCAATTGCTTGCGCACATACATATCTTTTGTAAGCAGATCAAAACTTTTACAATTTAGACAATAAATCTTTTTTTCTTCGTGCACGTTTCTGGCAAACATATGGAGCGTGTTTTTGTGTTTCAATTTAGAAATTTTTCTTCTACTCAAGTTGTTCCTCTTGCGTCATTTTTCGTGGAATCAATCTACCGTGTAAAAAAAGATTGAATATGTCTAAATTTTGATGGCGGTGGTTATATAAACAGCATATTAAAGCATTCACGAGCTATAACGTAAGGAGCTGCTTCGCCTGTTGATTGTATTCGTACCCTGTGGATGATTTCCCTGAAAATTACAAATCGATATTTGCTGCAATCACAAGTTGTTTATGACAAGCAAATGCTTTTTTATACCCACCGCCGAAGGCTGGAGCGGTATCTTTATTTTGTCAGAACTTTTGCAAGACCCACAAGGATGCTTCAGATATATATAACGCCAATGAAGATCAAATTGTGAATCGAATTAATCATGTCCGTCTGCCCGTCTGTATCTATTGCAAAAAACTTTTCTTGGCGGCAAAAGTGTAGCTATCAATTTATAACATTGGAAACTCTTGCACGCTGGTTGGTATTGAAAATGGACCAAATCGGTGCTATGTGAACTGAGAAGACCTCAGTGTTTTGCAAAAGAAAAAAGTTGGTTTTCTGCTCATTCCTCATAAGCTCCAGCAGATAAAACCACAAATATTTGAATATTTATTCTGAAGATAGAAAAAATCAGGCACGCCCATTCAATGCTATAGAGAGTATGAAATTCAATTTTTTTCACTTTTTTTTAGAGTTTCCTAGGGCAACGATGACGGTGGGTACAAAATATTCGGTCACTGCCGATTATAATTTTATTCTTTCTTAGGTTTGTTTCAGTTTTTGGTTATTCTCAACATTTCTGTTACCAGACTCAGTTTCCGACGTATGGAATTCCAAAATATATCAACAGCAAAACATTGAATTAATAGATTTAATGGACTTGGAATGTTTTGCTCATGAAAGCTTTTGAGAAGATTACAAAATGTACAAATTTATCACAAATTCTTGTGGGTACACAACAAATTAAAAACACATTTTAAAATTAAATATCTTTAAAAAGTTAAAGCTGTGAGAAGAATTGATGTAATTTTCAAAGAAAAAAATATTCAGCTCTTTAAATATTTTGAATTTTGATCATTTTAGTATCCATTACGATATTAAAAATTTATAAATTTTCATTATGCGTATAAAACTATTTTGTTTTTTGCATGTTTGATAAACATTTATTAAATTATATGCTTTACGCTTTCTTTAAATTCAATGCTACATGATATATGAACAAAGTTTTATTTTGAAACAAGATAAAGGAGAAGAAGAAAAACGAAAAGTGGAAAATAGTTCGATAGTGTAACATATGCATTAGATATGCTTTATGAACATTTTCTTTTTGATTTCTCTCTTTAGCAGATGTATTTTCAAAACTATTCTTAATGGATTTGATTTTTTTTAGAGTGAACGCAAAGAAACTCAAAGAAAGTAATAAAGCGTGTAGAGATTTTTCTTCGCAAATATTTTCAGAAATTTTATGCAGTAATAGAAAGAAAAATAAAGAAATTTATTTTAAAAAAACATTAATGCAAATGAAGCAAAAATAAACATTTCAAGTGTTACCGATATATATATCTGGTTGTATATATCTACCATCGGTAGGTAGAGTCTTTCAAAAACTATTCGCGCTGATCGTTTGACACATGTGTCGATGACTTCGATATCATGACTTGGCATTCTCAGTTATAGCACCAACACTACTAATGTTTCGTATGCTCCTACTAGTATCAAAATGCGCCAGTTTGACCCACAGTCCTTATCGAAATATCACAGTCGCAAAAATGGAGCTAAGAAATTGAAATATTCGACGAAGCACCCAAGATTAAAATACATTTGTGAACAGCCCAGTTTATTCGCCCTCATAGACTAGTAATTGAGACAAGCTCGAAACAACAGCGATAATGTCTTCACATTTTATCCTAGAATTTTCCATTTCGTGAATATCTCCCTTGCCCCCCATTTCACTACCAAATTCCACTCGAAAAATCCACCTTAACATAAAAACTTATACTCGCATATAAGTAATTGATATGTTCATTTAAATACAACTCATACTTGTATGCAATTTATTTTTTTTTTTATCGATTGTGTATACAATTTGAAAAGGAATTTTAAAAGACTCCAACCCGGAGGTCTCAAGTTACACATACGAAGTCTATTTCGTTATTACGTTCATGAGAATTGAATGAAAAAAACTGAATCTTGCTATGTATGCTCCTATATACAGATCTAATTTAAATTAGGCTTACGTTTAAGTTTAAAAAGGTTCCTTCAATTCGTGTTAAAGTGAAATCAAGACATTTTCAAATATTTTTTATAAATTACAGCGACACAAGTTCTGCGCTGAACTTTCATTGATCTGCAGTTATATCGGCATTTTAGAAATATGTTCTAATATCTATATAAATTATTCAAAGTAACGCGTGCGCAATCAGAATGAGAGATTAAAGCGAGATGATTGTTTATCTGTCGTTTTAAAATCTTTGTTACCTACTTTTCCGTCGGCCATTTTTCAAAGTGAACTTTTCAATATTAAAAAACCGCCAATCTGTCGTAATCTTGTTTCGCCCGAAAATAAGGACGAGGTCAAACAAATCCCTGCCTGCCGAATACCAAAACTGAAGAAAACCAAGAATGTTTTTTGGTCAATTTGGCATTAGCTGTACTGTCATGCATTTAAGGAGAAAATGATCCGACAAAGCCAAGCAAACATTCGAGAATTGCCCTCAATTATTCTCTTTACGCTTTTATGAGGCTTTAAAGTACTCTGGCTTTCGGAGTTTGATAAAATTTTTAATTTTTTGCTCATGGTTCACCTAATTGTAAAATTTAGATTAAAAACTAGTACATATGAGTTACTCCGCAAATATTGTAATTCCACTTAAAAACCCATTAGGACTCCCTTCGTAAAATACTATTGTTTGACAATCAAAAAAAAAAAAAAAAAGTTTTCCGGGTCACAAAACGATGCTGTAAGTGAGGGGCAATGAAATGCCATATATGCAAGAGATTACATTTAATTGATTTTTAGCAAGAGTGCAAAGAGAAATGGAATATCTATTAAAATTATAAATTTGGTTTTCAAACCTCTTGCGATTTATATAACGCCATAAAAATTAGCTTTATATTTGAATTCATATTTCAGTTGGAGAAAACGGAGACAGAGAGACAGAGAGAGCGAGAGAGAAAAAAAAAACAAACAATACCAACATAGAGTGTGAAATAACAAAATGCTCAACTTATGCTAGACATGATTTCCCTACTGTTATAACAATAAAATTGTTTTTAATAATTGTCTGCAGTGAAAACTACCACACAATAGCACACATGATAGTAAACATATAAATTTAATTGAAATTTGTTCACACACACACACACACGCAGCTATCTCAGAATTCATATGTTATTTTAATATGATACGTGTTGGCTGGCTTGCACACACACAGGTGTATGTAGTGCAAAGATGAATCATGACGTATGAGTGACATTTTTATTCTCTAGGTTAATTTAGAAATTTTCTCGTTTTCCCCTATAACTTTATCTCTCTTTCTCCCGTTCGCTCTTCCCTACATAAGATAATCAGGCTCGTATTTCTCTATCCGTCTTTTTCTCTGGTGTAATAAGCAAGCCTTTAGCTGCTGGTTGCTCATATATTCCTTGCAAACAATATTGTTTTAGTATCAATGGATTAATTTCCTTTAATCTATGTTAATATGCTTTTGTACGCACACATAAACACACACAGATATATATATATATATATATATATATATATGTATTGAAATGATCAGAAAGGCAAAGAGGAGAATGTGCGAGAATATCGTTTGTATTGAATTGATTTGTAACTAAATGTTCGGACTGTCATGTTTTTGTTTATGATGTTTGAAAGGTCTCTAAATGTACATAAACAATATATACATGCACATATGTATATATATGAATGTCCATTCCCCGTAACAGACTTACATATAGATATTCACAATGCTTATGAACATGACATTGTGTCCCTATTGACTTTGATTATTTGAATAGTACACAACCGAACGTACCCAGCACGAATGCAAATATGCCTAACAGAGCAAATAATTGATTATCTTCAAAGTTAATTGAAACTTTCAATACGGAAGAATAATAAATGTAGTAAAGCTGTTACAGGTCATTCATAACCATAACTAGTTTCAATCATTTAAAGCATTTAAATTGCAAAACTAAAGCCTAATTTAATTTATTAAAGTTATTTTTCATATACTTTTTTCTCTATTTTTTTTTTTTTTTTTTATTATTTGACATCTAATCCATTAACTTGATTATATTAGAAACACAAACATGTTTTCATACAAAGTTGTATTAAAAACGAATTTATTTGCTTAACGTAGTTATGTGTTTGTGTGTGTGTTTTAAATTTCGAATAAATGTTTAAAGAAAGAATAAAAAGAGAGAGAGAGAGACAGACCTTTAAAGGTCGTTACAAAATGTTTGAAAATCAATGTTGTTCGTTTCATTCAATCCGCACATTCAACCCAATTGCAAAAAATTTATTTATGACAAAAACACACACAGCAAAACGAAAACAAAAAAAACTTAAGCAAGATTACAATCGGTTGATACCGAATTTTTTTATACACACACAGTATGAGGAAATACGTAAAATGTCTTATCGTTTATAAAAAATTAATATTCCCTTTGTTCAACAAAATATACATTACATGCTATGATATTTGTAATTAATTACAATAAGCTTTTTTCTAGAAAAAAAAAAAAAAACAAACAAAAACAATTCTAAACAATAATAAAAATCGGAGAAAACAAAAAAACGTATAAAGAATTTTTATTTGATGTGCGATTGCAATCATCAAACCTTTTTTACTTTTCATATGCTGAATAGACGAAAACAGAAAGTAATGCAACTCTGAAGTTGCTTTAAATAAAAGATAACAAAAAAAAAAAAAATTTGCTTTGAAATATCAATTTTGTAATTATGCGATATTTGAAATAAAAAAAATATTTTGTAGTTTCTATACTCTTTTGCCTCATAGGTTGTTGGTGCTTTTGTTTGATTGTCATATTGTCGCAATATTGCAGTTCAATATTTCGTTCAATACGACTTTTATCAGTTAATCAAATGTAAAAACAGAAATACGTTACCAGGTGAATTAACCCGGCGCACGAGACAAGCGTAAAAACATCAACTAAAGAAGGCTGCCTTTACGCGATGAGCAACCAACAAGGGTATCGTTTCACAACAGGGACTGGCTCTGTATAAAAAATCAATATGTCAATATCGGGGCACATTTGTTTAACTAGATTAGTGCGTCCTACAATAGCGGTTGTAGCAAGCGCTGAATGCTGCCGCATTTAGGAACAGAAATTGCAGAACGGAAATTCACGTCAGCGACAAGTACAAGCAGAATTTTAAATGACGTGAATCCATGGTCAGCGTTCGCGAATGGCTTAAGACACGCGCCCTTGTAAGCGATTCCATATTAATAGAACTACAGAGAACTTTTTCCCAAAGTTATCCTGTAATCATTTCTTCAATACCACCAATACAGTTACTTTGATTTAAAAAATTAATGAAATGTTGAATGAATGTTGAATTCGCCGCTTACTCTGTCTCATTAAGCTGGCTAACAGGCTAGGCTAAGTGGAGGAATTTTGTTGTGTGGACAAATCGTATTATGCTCGCTCATGGCACCAGTTTTAGAATTCTTATAAATCCCGCCAAGCGAGATACACCGCCTGGTGTTACGAAGCGTTCGCACACACTCGGTGTCTGGTGGTCCACTCGGAAACTGAACGCATTAGTGCAGCATACATCATCCCTGAGATTTTTTAATGACTTGACAAGTGAAACGGAGTGAAACTCAACGAAAACACTTTACTTCAACTGAAAGTATTTCCTTTTTTTGATTTCAGATCAAGCTATCATGAGGTACCTTAAACGCAACAATGCTTTCTTCTAAGAGATCTCCGAAACCGCACCTCACGAGCTGAACTTTCAAAATATAAAAAAAAAATGTTTGAAATATTGTTAAAGAGTTGCGCTTTTGTATGCTTAAAAGTTTGAAATAAATAATTTTTTTATTCTTTTCTCTCTCTCTAACTCTCTCTATTTTCAAAAAAAAAGTTGGAGAAAATTTGTTTTTTTTTTCCTTCGAAAAGTATGCGAATAATCTGAACTTTTTGTGAAATGTAAAGAATATTTGCGGACAAAACTATATATAAAAACATAAATATAGATACAGCGTTCAATTACATCAGAAAGAGAAGTAGATATATGAGATAACATTTCGATGAAGCTTTCAAAAGTGTGTGGTTGCGCTTTATTATAGCTTTCCTTTGCTATTTTAAGCAATTACTTAAGGCGACATAATTGCTTATTTCTAAACTCCGGTTTAACATGCTCAACAAGCATGCTTAATATGTGAAAAAAAAAAAAAAAAAAATTGTAGAAAAGCAAACGTTTAATCAAACCGGTGGGACTCTTGTGATGTGTGTGAAAGGAACGGGACTTTTAAATGAGTAATGAGGAATATTTCGAAAATTGTATTGTATTTCTGTTTCATTCAGGCGACATGAATTTTATGAAGCATTATATTTATGAAGAATAACCGAAAAATGAGAAAATTTATTATGTACGCGTGGTTGTACTTTGACCAATTAGCTTAACAATACTCGTCGCGTAATTAGTCCATGTTAACATATTCCGGACACGTCTGTAAACATATGCATCTCCAACATGTACTCGTAAAGACCTTCAATGTGTTCCTCTCTCCTTTTCTAGGTATATGTTAGCAGATTATTTTTTCTCCTTTTTTTTTTTTTTTGTTTACATTCGCCTGAAATTAATTTAAAATTGATAATTTTTCATTTAATATGCAAGAGTTGCAATTATGACACTTGAAGTGAAAATTATTTTAAATTTGATGTAAACTAATTTTGCGAAATATTATTGAATATGAGATAGAAAAGATTTCTAATTAATATAAAAATTAAAATTTAAGATAATTAGAAAAGACACAAGTGAAACTGTAAGGTAAACTTGAAAATTAAATTTAAATTTAAAATAAGGCAAATAATTAATTCATGCAAAATACAATAACTGTTTACTATTAGACCATAAAACCGTTGTCTTAGTTGTCCACGGTATAAATACAAACGCAAACAAAATCATCTGCATGGGTAAACTATACGTTTGCGAAAGCTGGGTGGAACATAATAAATTATTACTTTAATGTTAACGCTGACGGAGAGTCAGTCTGAAGACTACGCAATAAGATTGATATTTAGTATCAATCTGTTTAAATCAGCATATGCCGGACAGTCGATATATTTAATTGGAACAATCTCGATGATTGTTACCGAATGATTTATAAATACAACGGATCTAATCGCTAACATCAACTTTTTACCAATACCAATAATTAAGGGGGTAAAAGTAGTTAGTGTTCTTTATTAATATTTAATAATCTTCTTAAAGATAAGGGTGAATATAAAAATAATTGGAAATAAAGTTTTATGAAGCATTTACGAGACGAAAGAAAGGTCTGACATCTACTCATATATATACGTATATACACAGAAACATTGAGAGGTAAGCGCTGACGGCAATGATAACTAAATCAATTTCAAATCTTTTCAGGTGCATTTCGCTAAACTGATCACAGTATACGGCATTTGTTCAGAAAAAAAAGTTGACCTTTTAGATTTCATACGCTCTGTGAATTTTAAATTGGTATACATGTCCCCAACATGTTGACATGTTGACAGCTATAAAAGTTTAACATGGTTTGGTGTGCTTGGCGGTTTTCTGCTCCCGGAAAAAAGTGGATTAAAAAATCTGTATAAAATTTTTAAGTGAAAAGTAAACTGAAATGCTCCGACTCAGTTCGAATGTTGACTATGACATTTGGCGAGCCTACTGTAAGAAAAAAAATATTTGCAAGTGGTGCAAGCTCTTCGCAGAAGGCCGAGAAGATGTTGATGACGACGTCCGAACGTGGATGAAAACGTTGAAGCCGTGTGGAAAGCTGTTGGGGAGAATTGTCGAATTCCTATAAGAAAAGTTACTGAGTACCTCAGCATATCGATTGTTTAATGCCATGCAACTTTTTCGTATGTTTCGGGTATTAAACGGTTGGTAACGAGTTTCGACATACAGACATAAGATACTGAAAGTTGTTGTCATATAAATTTTACTTTCGTCGAAACGATTATTGGAAAATATCCAATAAATTGTCCCATCTGATTCAATTGATTGGTTTTTTCGTGAGATAACTTTTTCTAAACAACGCTTTTTATGTATGGGAAGTGATCACAATTGTGTTTCATTTCAAACCACTTTCAATAGGGTTGATGGTAGAAACCGAGACATGCCGGTGTATCAAATTTGGCAAAATTACGACGACGAGGTTAAATATAAAAATGGATGGACCGACAGACAGATATACTGGTGGACAAACAATCTTCAATCAATTGAAAAGTGATTCTGATTTGATCGAAAGCAAGTCCACAAAAACTTAATATACCACAAATGGTGCGTAGAGTACATAAACTTATTATCAAAGGAGGCAGTTTCTTACACAGCTGCCAAGCTAGTAAATGTGTTTTGATCTATTCCCTAGAGCAAACTAATTTTTGATAGGGCTATGGAGAAAACTAATGATTGGGTTTACATGGACTTCACATTAAGTGCCTTACTGTACGAAGATTCGAAATGCTTGAGCTAGGATTAAGGGGTAGTTTTTAATATTTTATTTACTTATTTAATTGTTTAATTGTGAAATCTAGACAATAAAATAATAATGGAATATAAATAGACAGGGCATAGAATAACTCATGTGCGATATTGAAAAATCGGATAAAATATGGCAAATGTGTGTATATGTGTAAGTAAATAAAATTAATAAATGCACAAATAAAATACACAAAAATTAGATAAAGACAAATATCATCATAAGCTAAATAATGAAAAATGTCTTCATAAATGCCTGGCGCTTGGTCTTTTTTCGTCTATGCGCACTTATATGTATGCATACCATAACCCATAGTCACTTAAAACAAACACACAAGTGTTGTGTGCAAACGTTTGAAAGAATGCGCCGTCATATCAAGAAACTATTGATAGAATCTGTGTCCAGGCAATTGATGAGAATGAAAGAACAAGCATAGAAATGCCTGCTAATTAGCAGCCTTACTACTGTCATCGACAACGCAAACACGGTGTCCAAGTCCGCAAGTATCTCGCAGTCTCAATTTTAAACAAAACGTTGGAACATCTTGTTTGCGACGTAATTTGGGAAGCTTTACATTAAATTAGGCCAACAGTCGTGATATCTGCCGTTGGAATTCTTACAATTACCGATCAAGTTTACGAGGGTCAACTGGATACGTTCATATATTTGCGTACATTAGATCAAAAAAAAAAACCTGTATGTGCATAAACAATTTCAGAAATTATAAGAACCACACAAACAAAGCGATGGCCGTAAGAGCTTAAAAGTAGAAACCTTTTGAAAAAAATGTGAGAGAAGAGAAAGTTTGTAAATTTATTTAATGCGGTATTTTGTTGTATGTTGAATGTAATGCAGACATAGGATTACAGCCAACTTCTGCTAACATGCAAAGTACATTCGTTTAATTAATCCAAGTATTTAAGATGTTGTTTAATTGTTGTTCGACAAAGAACTGGAAGAAGGATACAATTTTGATTTTTTAATGCATCAGTGATGGACAAAATTTGTGCTTTTCGAAACAACAAAATATGAGTTTGCCAACAAAGATAGTCATCGAATATCAAGCCTATGAACTTTGTAAAAATTCATGAGAAATATTTCTTTAGAATGAAGATGACACCCTACCTTACATCTAGCAGATAGCATCTTTGCAAAGTGTTTTCATACACGAGCTTGAACTTATGTCATTTCACAAACTCTGTGTGAATTTCACACTTAATACATAACAAATAGCTACAACAATGTATTCATTTCACATCCAATTATTTTAAACTTGAAGCTCAAATTTGCGGTATGGAATTTAACAGTTTAATCGAAGCGTTGCGGCGGATATTTCTGCATTTGAAAACATGTCTTTAAAGTGTTCTTTCATATAATTGCTACTGTCACCGCAAGAGATTAGTTTTGATTTGCAAATGCTTTTAACGCGTAGAGATATGCACCGGAGATCGCATAAAGTCCATATTTCTTTGATATGCAGAGATACTGTATGTCTAGGCATCTGTCGGCCTATTATAGCCGTGATAACGACCGCGAAATTTGTTTAGCAAATCAGACTTCAATTTTTTTTTTACAAACTCTTAAAGTAAGATTTCAAAAAAGTCAATCAGTGCATTGTCCATCCGTTAAATAAGCTTAAGTGAAGCTTATCCCAGCAATCTCTTTATTACGAAATACAAAAATTTGAGAGAAAATAAAAAGATTTTATGCAGTTTCGCTTACTACCTACTAGACTAGGTAGATGATACAGAAAGAAGCCTTTCCAATAGACAATATTTAGAAAAAGTGACTTTATGTCTTGCACCACTTCTAGTACAAGCGCATGTTAAGGAATGTGTGCGCACGCACTTTGAGATAGCTAGACACAGTTTTTATTATACCGATCGTTTGAGAATCACTTTTGAAATCGATTTAAGCTTGTCTTTCCGTCTGTCCCTCTGTCTTCCCTTTTTGTGTTCAACCTGCAGGTCCCCATTTTTCAGATATTTTGATAAAATTTAGTACATTAGGAAATTTGGACGGTTTTTCGTCCAGGGATCAACGGTATGAACCACTTGCCATATAAAGCCGTAAGTCGTTGAAAAGTCGTTATATGAATAAATTTGTCAAACAAGATGCTGTAGTGTGCTGTAAAACATTAAAGTGCTTCTACTTATTTCTGAATTGGGATATTTCTGAAATTTCAATTACACTTTCATCAGAACAATCTCGATATGAGTAGAAAGCAGTTGCAATCCAATGCCAACTCAATATTGAGAGAAATCTTTTAGAGAACTAGCTATCCAAGATTGTAGCCTCGATGAGTATCACGTTTTACTTTATTGTTCTTAATTAGAAATTTAAAAGCAATTTCTACAAAGCACATGTATATGTGTACTTGTATAAAAACACTGTGAGGTGAGAAAAAGCAAAAACTGTTTTGAAACAGATATGTGATGCAACACTTTTCAAATATTTCACGTGATCAGCGAGGATATATTTTGTTATTTGGTAAATTTTTCTAATATTTACTACTAATGCACACACTTTTTTTTCTATAAATAATAATTGGGGGAGAGGAGAAATGATATAATATTTGAAAATTTGTATGGTTGTACGTACGGACATGTGAGTGTAAATTATTGAGTAACCGGAATATTTCATTAGTTGGAAAAAAAACTTTTAATTTAAACTAATTAATATATTTTGCATTCCTGGCACCCCACCAATAATACTTAGATCAATGGCAATTAGCGATAGTATAATCATTTCATATTATATTTATGTTATAACATTGTATGTTGACTTAATATTCGAAATATTTTAGCAAAAGTCTAATTATTGAAATAGTTTTCGTACTAATGAAAAACATTGCATTAGTATTTATGGAAATTGTTTAGAAAATCAATGTTTTTTTTTTTTAACGGCTCAAAGGGGAACAGAACATGGCTCTAGATTTTTCGGAAAAAATTTACGTTGACTTAATAGATGTTTCGAACCTTCTAGAGGAGTGGAAAAGAATCTTCATTACTTGTACGATAATCTTTTTTTTTTTTCTTGAACTTTCGAGAGAACTTCACATGAGTGAAATAATTTTCCAATATCCTTAATGACTATTCCCCGGAATTTTACTTTTCTATAAACTTTTTTTCTACGCGAAAAAAAATTGTAAACATAGTGCTTTTTTTATGCGGTTATACAGATGAAAATATTAGTTTTCCACATATTTCTCTTTTTGTGTTAGAACGTAATATGTACACGGGCTCGACTCACAACACTCCTCCTCATTCCTAAGCAAATGGTTAACAGCACAATTCTGTGCTATGAACGAGTCAAACTTCTAATATTTTGCTCTTTGTTTTTGCTTTCACTTAAATGCGTGCGTTTTTAAAGGGCATGAAATGTATTAGAAAATTCTAATCATCTTTTTGTAACGCCCAAAACCTATACCTTAAGTAAGTTGTTTAAGGTATCTCAAGGTTTGTATTGTCCATCACCAGAGTAAATGAGAAATTTTTTTTTAAATCGCGGAACAATTCAAGTAAATAATAGGTTTTGCATGAAGTGAACCAGAAGCCGAACGAAGCCGGACTGAGCATAAGTCTTCTTTTGTGCACTTTTTATCCTTTCTTAGGCAATAAAAAAATGCACCTTTCTTTTGATGTATATTGTGCATAATTCATGTGTGTATGCATAAATTTTATGTTTTCATTGCATATGTTTATAAGTCTTCCTTTACTTTTAAAAAAAAAAAAGCACAAAAAAAAAATGAAAAAAAAAAACAAATAAAAGAACAGCTCATATAGAGTTTTTGCCATCTCGCATTTTTCAAAGTTAAACAGTGCATACATTCTTTATTTCTCCTTGTTTTTGCTTGTTTTTTTCTGATGCCATGAATAAAAAGTGTGTAGAAGAGGGAGAAAATTTCGCTGCTCATATTTTTTAAGGACTGCAAAAAATGTAAGCTTACGATCCTTATATTTGATAAGCGCTCAGTGGAAACTTTTTCATCATGCTTTCTTCTTAAAAGACACTGAATTCAGTCGTTGGCTTTTAAGTTATAAATAAATCATAAATTTAAGTGCCATAATATATTTGACATGAAATTTTCGACATGCATTGTTTATCACCAACGGTCAAGGCGAAAATTTATCAAGAATTATGATCAAAACAAAGGAGCAAAAAAATTATATTC
The DNA here is from genome assembly GCA_000688735.1 of Glossina austeni. Lineage (NCBI taxonomy): Eukaryota > Metazoa > Arthropoda > Insecta > Diptera > Glossinidae > Glossina > Glossina austeni. Next base: position 155,799 of record KK502610.1, read on the forward strand.
GGCTGCGTCCGAATTTTTTATACCCATCATCGTTGTTCCAAACGAAAAAGATTCAAGAAAAAAGAGAAAAATTACATTTTCCTACTGAATAATGTTGAATGGTTGGGTGGCTGAATTTTTTATAAAATAAAAGTGGAAATTTATGTCGTGTGTCTGAAGCACGGTCGGCATGGAAGCATGGAAACTGGCTGGACTGACAAAAGTGCTTAGAATTGTTCGCATTTGACACTAATCAATAACATGTTTACTCTCAGTGATCTCTGAAACTTCCTTTTGGGTCCTGCAAACATTTTGACAAAGTGAATATACCCCTCGTCCATCGGTAATGGATATAAAAAATGAATTATTTACAAATTATTTACCATAAGGAAATGCCAAGAGATGCGCAGGCATCGAATAATTGAAATGATGTTTCAATCTTTATTTGTAACTTTTTACGACCAGTAAAATAATAAACATCTTCACATAAACATCCGAAAAGCATCTTTCTGTGATTATTCAATATGCGAACAACGTTAGCTGTTGTTTCAATAGAAAATATAAGGACAAGTTTACACAAAACTAGTAATTGTCGCTAAGCTTCATTGTCGCAAAACTCTTTCTTCTTTAATTTCAGAATAAAATCGAATAAATGTGCTCTATAAACGTCACATTTTTCTTAAGGAAAAAAAAGGAAAACAGAAAAAAATGAGTTTTACTTTATAAATTATTGATATAAATATTCAGTCTTCATGCTGTCGTTGGGGTGTTCACAAACAACCTCAGCATGTTACTCAATTAATTCATCACCAATTAGTCAAACATAACCTATAAATCAAAAATCAAAAAGTCAAATAAAAATCATCAAATAATTCGATATCACCAATAATTCTTAAAACCTTGAAATTAAAAACTTAAATTACATTACTGGATTATGGGTCTAAAGTGAAACATACAGGCCTAATCCATTTCCTTTTGCAAATAAAAAAAAAAAGAAAATATGAATATTCATCAATGAAAATATTCACCACTGTAAGATGGGGGGAGGTGGTATACCTATTTTCTTTTTTTTTTCCAAAATGTTAATTAATTAATTAATTGATTAAGGCATGTCTGTCCATCTGTGCGATGTTTGTTATTGGAATTATCCTGGTCACACAAATAAAGATATCGACTGCAAATTTGGTAGAAACATTGGAAGTTTCTGCACGCAGCTTGATAAGGAAAATGGGCCAAATTGGTCAGAGTAGAAGCCCGCAGTGGACCATAAACTGAACGCAACTCAGTTTTTTTAAACAAAAATTTGTGGGTTTTTCCTCGTTACTCGGAAATTATTAAAGTTAGAAGGCTGAAACTTTTCACATTTGCTTTACGAAACACTTTACTCTCTAGGTCCAAAAATGACACCATTCGGCCGTGTCCACACCAAATTGCGAATAATTAAATTGAATTTTTCTTAGTAATGCCAGCGATATGGTTTTCAAATGAACGAACTTGGAGAGTAGAATGCCAAAAGCATAGTGGTGAGTATGCGAGATTCGGCCCCCGCCGAATATAACTTTTTTGTGTTGTTTTTTTATGCAAACATTTGTTTTTAAAAGACAAAGTTTTCCCAATAAAGCTCTAGCTTTCTTTCTCCATCTCCCACCACGCCTTTCTTTGTAAGAATACCTTTTATTTGTTTATTACTAAAATGTTTGTCTTCAGCCACCCTTGGTATTTACAAATTTTAGATACGTCACACAAATTGAAGCTCCGCATAAAATGCGACGAAAACGTCACTTATATGTGAATTTACAGTCGAATTCTGATGTTATGACCGTTTAATAACGTTAGGAGAAACCAAGAGGTTTGCCTGTCATAGCTTTGGAAATTTTGAAGCAAATTTGCTATTCCGCGGCGCACAATAAAAGCTTCCTAAATCAATTCTGCTAAAAAAGAAAGTTGTTAAGGCACGAAAACGGCAAATAAAAATGTTTCTTGTGACTTATAACCTCACTGTGATGTCGCTCAACAAAGCAACTTTTCTCTCGATACTTAGCTATTGAGAGTAGGCATTATTTCTTCAAATGCTTTCCTAGTTTTCCAATTTCAATACAATGGAGGCAAAGCAATAGAACCACCATCTGGTAGAACAACCTTCTAGGGTAACTATCTCAGCCTGAGTTAACTATAATAGAACTCGAATTAAGTCCTTGCAAATATTTGGAAGGGGGAGTCTAGTGCTCAAAGCTACCAATTCAAAGGTATTAAGCAATATGTAGCACACTACTTAACCTTACGCTTATACTTTTCCTATTTATTTTATGGCCGGAAACCGCAGTACATATTTCCTAATACGGTCACCTGTAAATGTTGTGTACCCAGAGAAAGCCTGCGGTTGTATCTTGCAAAGCTTTCATGCATTGTTGCATTCGGTCTATGTGGTTACATGGCACAGCAAATAGCTAAACTAGGATTGGAAAACTCAAGTCTGCGGACTTGCGGACTTGCAGACAGATTGGGCACGAGTGATCGATCCCATCAAGAAAGGAATAAAAGAATAATTTTTCGCTTCGTTGCATTTTAACTCCAATAATTAGACTAACAGTGATATCACTATCTATCTATCTATCGGCTATCACAGCGAGACTAGACTATCGACGATATCGCAGCGAGAGGTCATAAGCCACAAGCAATTTTATTGTCTTTGTTTTCCGCGACTTGACCAGCATACAAATTGATGTGCTCTGCTCCCTCGAAATACCAAAACTGATGCACTGTACAAAACACTATAACAGGAAAATACTCTGTTTCCTCTTATGCGTAACGACTGGTCGTAACGCTAGCATATAACTGCCGAAGGTGTCAATTTATCTTAAACTATCCAGTATATAAAATAGATAAATATCTATAAGACATAAAGATAAGGCATATACGCGATAATATAAATACAAAGGTAAGTATTAAACAAAAATTTTTATATGTATATGTATGTGTAGAAAAAAAGAAACAAAAAAAAGCAGAAATTTTCATGCAAAAATGAGAGTTCATGTCTCTTTATGCTCGTTATGTTAATGGACGATTTTTCTCTTAAGTATTTTAGAGGAAAGATAAGAGTTTTCTCACTTGATTACTTTATCCAACGGAAAGAGAATGGATTTGTACGTTAGTTACGTGCTAGTTACGTGCTTTCAGTAAATGCATTTTATCCGTAATGAATCGGATTTAAGCTGGCTAGCAGGTTGGCTGACAAAAAGTCATAACAGTAACCTCGGTAAGATAAATGCGACATTATCAACAATACATTAGTTTACCGCAGCACAAGGTACGTGAAACAAATAAACGCAATAAAATGTAAATGGTTTTGAAGAATATTTATTTATTAAACAAAAATAATAAATAATTTTTGTAGAGATATATATAAAAAAAAAAAAAAAGAAAAGAATTAAAAAGAATTGAGAAGAAGAAGAAGAAGAAGAAGAAGAAGAAAAAAGAGCAATATCTATGCGGGTACGCAGGAATACGAAAAAAAAAAGATGTTAAAAAATTTTGTTTAAAAAAATTTTTTGAAAAAATTAAAAAAGAAATCATTTATGCGAATTTCGATTAAAAAACAATCTTTTAATAAAAATCATATGCTACTTGATAAACAACGTGGATTGTGTGAGAAAAGCAAGATATTTTTTTTTTTTTTATACCGCGAAGTAAAAACTAACGTGATTGATGGCTTATACACGTCTAATGTTTAGCGATTCAAAGTAAGGCGTTTTCACATAGCTGAGCTTACGCGCGCCTTTACTCAATACGTACATATATATGTATAAAAATTTATGTCATTCACATCGCATATCTTCTATGTGGCCGCGTGTGTAAAGGATACGATTTTTTTCTCTCTGACTTTTTTGTGTAAATAAATATATAATATTTAGTCTCTTGTAATTATTGCTGCATATCAAGGGTCGCATACGCAGTAATGTGCTGCTCTTGATAACACTTTTTTTTTCCACTAACAACATTTGTGTTTATATTACGCGACACTTTTTTACAGTTCATCTACTTGATGATGACTATTTTCAATAGTGTTGAGTGCGAGTGAAGTGTAGTTGTACAAGTGTGGTAGTGCATAGGTAAATACACTTACGCTTACACGCGCTTACACACGCCACAACCACGTTCTTAATTGTTGTTTATATATCTGCTGTTATTGAGTAATTTGATATATCGACTTCCTTATCTATGCATAAAAGTCAAAAAGAGAAGGAAAAACAAAAGAGAAAGAGAGAGACAGCATCGTGTGATCACATATCGTAGGCGGTTTCCACCTGATCCTCCAAATATACATTTGTATGCGAATTCGAAGGCAAACGAGCGATTTTTCCATGTTTAGCGAAAGGATTTAGTGTAAGTAAGTGTAAGTGTACAGTGTATAGTTTCCTATTTTCCTGTTTTTCCTGCTCTTTTTTTTTTACTTCTATTTGTGCTTATAAATGTAGGTTATGCCTTAAAATACACATACAAGTCGTACTATATTTGATTCAAACGTGTAAGAGGAACTTTGCAGCACACATGCACCTTTAACACACATATTAAATTATTGTTGTCAGTTCAAGGATTTCTGCAGAGTTTTGATTTATATGCAAAAGTTTCATTATGAATTCATATAAATTAACAAACGATTCCTGAAATTTATAAGAAAACTTAAAACATGATATTCACAGCAATATTGTGCTTGCACGCATACATATCCTGAACACATATATATATACCCAAGTTTTGTAAAATATATATAGTTTTGAAAAGTTTGTAATATCTCAAAGAAGAAGAGATTTTTTAACAGAATTATATTTTAACTCGCTCACAGCCAAGACTGTGTTAGCATAAACTTCTGCAGAAGTGGAGACTTTTTTCAAAGTATTTTGAAATTGTTTGCTGGCTATGTGCGCTACCGTTCAAGATCTATCTTGATCAACAGGGAATTAATTAAATTCATGAGGATGGCTTCTCTTTCTTTTCAAAAAATTTTCTTCGAAAATTCCTAGGCATTCAGAAGACATCTCTATATGCCAAGCTTGAACTTGATGAAAAAAAACAAAACAAATACATGGCAGGTTTTAAGCTTTTGTTAAGATTTTTAAGGAAGTTCGAAAAATGCATGATATGGGGAATGGATTCTCTCTCCCAAAGCTGTCTTCGAATAATACGTTAATCAAAATCATATTTCAGCGATGGGTCGAAGTTAGGTGTGTTTGTGGGAGCAAAAAGTTGTGCTTGTACTTAACACTTATTAATTTTTTTTATTTATTACTTGTTTAATTATAATAATTTATTAACAATAAAAGGTTCAACGTAGAGACATATCAGGCATAGAACAATAGATTACCATTTTTTCCTGAATTTTCTTTTTATGAATTTGGAATCGAGTTAGCTCTTTATTGGCCTAACATAAAACAAGTGCTAAGTATATGTAAACTCGAAAATTTCAGAAAATTCCATGAAAATTGCAAAATTCCTCTTGCCTTCGAGATAGTTTGAAAGTGCAATTTAAGTTGAAAAATCCTTGGAACCGTACAGTTGATTGTGCATAAACAAAGCATGTGAAGCTACAAGTAACTCTTTTAAATGCATACTTAATGTAAAGAAATATGAATTTCGCTTAAAGAGGAATTTACATACATATTACATAGAGTTAGCCTTTGATGTTTTCTTTTCGCTGTTGCGACATTGTAAATGTATGTGTTATGCATTTTAGGAAATAATGTTTATTTTTTTTATTCTTTTTTTTTTAAATTTATACCTTTTAAAGATGTTTGTGAGTGACTAGACGTTATACAGGGTGTCCAAAAAATGTACGCAACATTTGAATTAAATAGAAAACGGGATTAGTTTTTGCTAATTGTAATTTTTTGATTAAATCATGAGGCAGGGAGATAGGGTTATGCGTGGTGTAGCGCCTTGGACAAATGGCCTTCGTGGCTTTGAGGGCACGTACGCACTCTTTTGTCGAAATTTACCGCTACCCTTTCTCCTCCTTCAATGCTCGGCCGGTTGAACGCTCGTCGACATTGAACTCCGAAGTCAAATAACCCAATAAAAAGACATCTTTTGGTATTAAATCACACGGTCTAGGGGACCAAATGTGACCACCGAAACGAAGCAGTAGACGACCAGAATTTAGACAGAAATTACTTGTTCATCGAGCATTAGTAACAGTAGTTGCTTGATCGGTCTCATTTTCGGAGAAGTACGGTCAAATTATGGTCTCAGCCCAAAATATGCAACGAGCAGTGACACCTTGTGGATGTGTTGTTGTTTGAACCTAAAATTCGCCAATTAGGACGATTAATGAAGCCGACAAGATAACCGCATGTTGGACGAAATTTTCGAGATATGACCGCCAAGCTCTCATTATATTTTAAATATTGTTCAACAATGAAAACGTGTTGCTCTCTCGCGTAATGCTCCATTATTATTAATCCTAAACTGTTAGCTTACAAACCTAAACAAATTCTTTTTTTGCTTTTCCACTCTTTACATGACGTCTCCCAAACAAAGCCCGTAAAAATTAAAGCAAGTGTGTATATATGTACGCATGAAATTTTAGCTTTTTATGCAAAATTAACAATTCTTTGCGAATCCTTTAAAACGTTCTTATATACCCCCTACACATATTAGGTATAAATCGTGAAATATAAAATATCGCTTCAAAGAAGAAGTTCGTGGCGTTTCATCGTCAAAACTCCAAACCACATTTTCTTCATGTTTTACATAAAACTTTTCAAAGCAATCAGAAACCATTTTGATGAATAACTTTTCGCCCGTTTTTTGTTAAAACAATTATGACATCACTGTATAAATTCGGTGGTGCGGAAAACTGAATAAACTAACTTTGACAGCCCCCTTTTGCTTAACATCCATCATTAAGAGATTCCTTCAAACAGGGAGAAAAATAATGTGATGTGATGGCGCGGTCTAGTATAGACGCTGGATGCGTCAAAGCATCCCAGAGAAGCGCGCTCAATGTTCGCCATTCGCGTCGTGAAACATTTGTGTGGTATAAGATTATCGTGATGTAGCACGAGACATTTCCTTCTCATAAAGTGCGGACGCTTTCCTTCAATTGTGCCGTTTTAATCGAAATAATTGTTGTTGACACTAAAAAACGGGGTCAATCGTTTGGCCAGGTAGGAGCAGTTCACGATACACAATTATATGCCAATCTTAACAAATGCAAAATATTAATTATTCGACTGTAAATTCATGCTTCAAGTATTGAGCTGGTTTCGGAATCTGACCTTCAAAATCGTGTCTACTCGTTAATTCGAATCTTTTTCGTTAGGGTCGGCTTGTGCTACGTCTAAGATAGCCATAAGGAACGTACACGAAGAACGAGTTTGGAGAATCTCAGTTACAAACATCTGGTCTTTGGTCTACATCTCGCGACGATTGACCGCAACAACCTGGCAATCGAAGATGAGAGCCTGTCCTTGTGCCTTTCAAGGCTAGTCGAGTAGAGTTAACAAGTCAAGTAGATCGCAGTAGAAACCAAAGCTTAACTAAGCTAGTAAGTCTAGCGAGCCAAGAGAAGCGACAGAGAGGTTCAAATTCAAAGCTAGAAAATTCAAAAGAGAAAGTGACGGTTAAAAAGTATCAGTTACTGAGTAAACAGATTATGTTCTCTGCGTTTTATTCGTGACATGTAGCGTTGTAATGAGTGGAATGACGACGCGGAGCAGGTGGGATGTTATTTGTTTCCGTAATGCGTCCCGCATAAATAAATGAATCGACCCAGACGTCTGTCCCGGCAAAAAAGTGTTTTTATACCTATCAAAGTAGTTTCAAGATTTTGTTCATGCCAATGATACGGAAAGGCTGTCAGCGAGCAGATAATAATATCGGTATGCCCAGCTATTATGATTTCTCTCTTGTTTTATTATTATTTTATTTTTGCAAATTATTTGATATCAGCACTTAAAAGCATTAAAATATGTTTTGACATCTTTAGTAGAAATTGCATATATATTCTGATAAACGTAAATTTGATTTTATGCTGTTTACTCTTGCTTCTCTAATTAACATAATTCTCTCAGCTTAAGAAGCATTGCTTGATAATAATGAATAATGAATGCGATAATGATGCAAATGACGATAACTGAATGATACGCCTTATGGACAAAAGCTATTAATAGGATCTGGTACGTAAACTTAAACCTAACGAATATTTTCACTTCAATGTACAAAAACAACAAAAACGAGCATAACTACCCTGTTAAGAAGAGATATAAAGCAAGAGAAAATTACTTTCTACACAATAATGCTAATCTTGTACGCTCTTATAGAGTCCTAGAGTCTTTAAGAGACATTACGAGCTTATGTAGGTTATGCAATTTCTTATGGCTTTTGGGGACTAACTCCAAATGTGGTTTAATACCTTATACACGAATAAATAAAATACAGGAAGAGTTGCAAGGGAATGAATAGGCTCTTAACTAGAGCTCGATGTTGTGAAATGATTTTGATGTTTTTACGGCTTAAAGTTAAGACATAGAATTGTTACCCAAACCAAACCAAACAAAAAACTTAATTACCAGATATCATCGAGATTTCGATGTCGTGTGAAGCTTTTTTATTGATTTATTTATTTACTTTTTTTGGAAGAATCGAAGCAATCGAAGATATATGCAATACATCTGTAAGAGGTTTATTAAAAATAAATCCCTTCATTTCTCTTCTTTTTTTTTTTTTTTATTCCTCCCTTCTGTAGTTAGTTATCTTTGTTGCTTTGTATTACAAATATAAGTTTTATAATTTGAAAAATTGAAATTATATACAATACTATACTCTCTGGTAATATTCGCCTACATAAACACAAGCTTTAGTTTACATCCTTTTGTTATTATATAACTGCTTACATCATACTTTTATCAAGTAAGAAGAGACTGAAAGCTGAAATACGTAAGTAAGTAGCACATGTAACGTTTATATACCTTACGAGACAAGTATAAATCTGTGATATATTTTGAAGGGAATGACGAAAGGAAAGGATTTGATGAGATAAACGGAAAGGTAGAAAAACAGAGAGAGAGAGGAAACGAATGAAGGAGAGAAAGCGAGAAAGACATAGGGATGGAGGGACAACGAAATGAATGTTGTGTGTGAGATTTAAAAGGACATAAATCAACAAACTCTGTTGAAGGGTCAAAAACTACAATATAATTCTGTTTTTCCCCTCCTTTTGCCCCACTGTGCAGACACGTTTTTTCAATTTTAGTTTACTGAAAAGTTTACACAGCTAATAATAATAGAGTTTATTTGTTATTTTTTACTCTTTTTTTTTTATTTTTATAGGTCAAAGAACCTAAAAGTGCAATTTAAACTAGAAAATTCAATTTGATGTAAAAGCAAAACGAAAAAAAAACAAAACAGAAAAAAGAAAACAACCCAAACTCTCTAAATCCAGAAAGAGTTCATAACAAATGAATGAATGTATAGAATAGAAGAAGAGAACAACGTAAAGAATTATGAAATCATTATACATGTATTTTTCCCCGGCGTAATGAAATAAAATGGCGAAAACATGAAATTGCATATATATATATATATATATATATGCATGACAAGAAAAGATGATGTAACCACCTTGGACGAACTTTGAATAGTTGGAAGCAGGAAACTAGTTGGAGCTATAAGTAGTGCGTGTAAGTTGTTTTTAAACTTCTGAACAGACCGTAAAATTTGATTTCTCCAAGTGTCAGCCTTACGCCTTATCATTCATATCGATAAGCATATCAAGTGAGAGGCAGAGCAGTGAGAGAGACTGAGACCATTAAGGACTCTCAACGAAGGAAGCTTATTTTCACGATAAATTAAATTTCATAGCCCATCTGACAAAAATACACCTAAATGTAACACGTAGCACGACAAATTTAATATACTTCCCTTACTTAAGGAAAAAAAAACATTAAATTTATTACCTGCAAACAAATTAAATAATTTTTATTGCTGTAAGTCATAAACCACAACTAATTTCATTATGATGCCATTCAGGATTTGGACGAATTTTGATTACGCTTTTCACTATTATTCCTATCAGCACCTGAACAATCGAGTTACGTCTTGTTATTGAGACAAATAGAAAATTTGTAAAATCATTATGAATAAAAGGAAAATCTCCTTAACTAAGGGATATGGAGTTCTTGCCATAACGTAACGAAGCTCTCTAAAGAGTACTGAATACTTTTCAGTTAACGTTCTATCTGACGAGATTAACGTCGTTTTTAACCTTTTATTCGTCATGTCTTTTATAGATTTTTATTAATGAGAACATGTTTGTTGTTGGGAGGAAAAATCCCTTTTAGACGAAAGTAAATCATTTTCTTTTTTCAGTTTATTCAGTAGAAGATGGTTAAGCTTCTCCTAAAAACATGCTTACCATTGGAACGCATCCTTTTACGCATTGCATCATATGTTTTTACATGTTTTAGGGAATTTTTCAAAACGAGGCGCATGATATGATTTACTCACTTATTATTTGCGAACTCTCGGACATATTTATATATGAGCTTATTCCCAATAGCGAAACGGGTTCACAAAAATTAAAAGAAACTAAAAAAAGAACCATTAAAATAACTATGGTGGCAGCATACATTCCTTCCGTCCTTTCAGCATACAGAAGCATACGGAGATCCCATCAAGTTTGCGTATAAGCAATGGGCGCGAAGTTCTTGGACAAGTTGACTTTGTATTTCGAACGGTTACGCGAACGTACACTGAGATAAAAAGACAAGGTTAGACATAAATCTAAAATTGTACATCGCATTCATAATAATTCATAGTCGATAGTAATCCAAAACTAAATCAACCCAATCAATACATGAAGTATATATATGTTATATATATATATGTTATATATATATTTGTTATATATATATTTGTTATATATATATTTGTT
>KK502610.1:166746-192154 GCA_000688735.1 Glossina austeni
TATATATGTTATATATATATTTGTTATATATATATGTTATATATATATTTGTTATATATATATGTTATATATATATTCGTTATATATATATACGTTATATATGTATATGTTATATATATATACGTTATATATATATATATGTTATATATATATACATTATATATATATATATATGTTATATATATATTTGTTATATATATATTTGTTATATATATATATATTATATATATATGTTATGTATATATATATGTTATATATATATGTTATGTATATATATGTTATATATATATATGTTATGTATATATATGTTATGTATATATATGTTATGTATATATATGTTATATATATATATGTTATGTATATATATGTTATGTATATATATGTTATATACAATCTGCGTATAGAACACATTAAGTATATATGCGTCAAGTAAACAAGTGTCAAGCGCGAATTAGGGGAACAGATGGCGTATCAAGGCCATCAACAAATGTCAAACGCGCATAAGTGATAAGTTGTGAAAAAGTGTTTACATTTGACTCTGTTCAATATGTCGAAATTTGTACAAAATATTTGCATATATTTTAATTGGCTCAATCCATACACTTACACATGCACATTTATTATATACATGTCGAGTCGAAAAGTATGAAAAAGAATTTGTTTCTGGAAAAAAAACATGTCAAATTCAGTAGAGTGATGAAAAAGGATTTATTTAAAACTATGTGTCACCGCTAGTGACGCATTTTCATCCGTGTTTCGAGCAATATCTGGATACGAGGCCTTTAAGAACCTTCTCGTTGGCTGCGAGCCCGGCCTTTGCGAGAAGTAATAATGCTGGCGAAGGCCACGATAGGAAAAAGAAGTCAGTTACTCATCAGTTTTTTTTAAATCCTTATTTCATACTTTTAGACCTGATGCCTAACATCATATATATATATATATAGGTGTATATAGGTGTATATATATATATATATATATATATATGTGTGTGTGTGTGCGTGTATACTTACTCTAATCTCTGATTTTTAAGACTTACAAAAAGGACAAAGAGTGTTACATATATATGTCCTCATGCCTCATGTGTATAGAATATATGAAGTATAGTGACGAGTCGCGTAGGTAAGAACAACAACTACGAGGTGAGTGTTCGAGAGTTCAAATTTCAACTGCGATGGATTTTCTTTTCAAATATATAGCAGCAATAGTGAGTGGTTTCTTGGTAACACTTGACATAACATTTATCGATTAGGTACACCAGCCACTAGACTACGGCCACCAGCTTCCTATTTCCTTCTCTATCCTTTCTTCTTTTTGACGTTCACCCCATTACATGAATAGGAAATATTCCGTAAAAAAAATTCTTTGAAAGTCCAATGCAATCGATAATCCAAAAAGTGCAAAGTAATTCCTTTCAAATGCAAATGAGTAACTTTTTTGTCTTAGATTGCATGCAAGTTTGCTGACATTTCTCTTAAATTTCGCTCCATTGTTTCAACAATTATGACATATTTGTTGGCTTTCCTTGAAAAGTCTGATGTTAAATTGTGCGCATTGAATTTTGAAATTAGCGCCAAATTGCGGCAAAAAAGCCTTTTATTGATATAAGTTGGTGAAGGAACGCACCTGTCCATTTCTAACAATAGCTAGCACGTGGAACGAATTCAATGGCCGAAAAACATGGATCCATAATGAGATTAGTGACGATCTCGTGCAATCCATTTTCAAAGGACTTTTGGAACCTTTAAATGTCTCTTTCATGCCCATGACAGGCGAAAAAAAATATAAATAAATAAATAAAGTAAAGCTTGCAATTCATGCCTGATATGAATCTTACATTGGAAATATTTAACAGCACAGCAGGACCAGATAAGCAATGACAACAATATTTTAACTTGCAATTCCTAAGGGATATGATGCATAAATTTTTTAATACCCCATCTAAGTCAGGATCAGTGTAAAAAAAGTTCACAAATTTCGCTATGGAGGGACAAACAACTACCTTCTCTTTTCATTGTTTCGGCAGGCTGCTAGTTAAGGAAGCAATGTGTGTGTGTGTGTGTGTGTTTGCCTGCTAGACTTTTACAAGTATTTTAGTTTAATTGCTTTAATTTTTTTTTTTATCAGATATGAAGGGCATTTAATAAACTTCATTAACAGTCAGATAAACGAAAGTCATCGCAGACTTGCTTAAGCCAATCACAAGCCAGTTATGAAAGCATTGTTAAATCGCTGTTAATATCATCTATACATTTTCACAGCAACTTCTTCAGCCATCAAGAATGTTTCATAACACACGTAACAATCTCTTTATGGTCATATATTTCTCTTTACAACTTCACAGCCAGTTTAGAGTGCATATTAGTCGTACTCTCACGCAATTACGTGATTCTGCCGGTCTTGCGCTTGTTTCACATTTTATTGAAATTAAATTTGCAAAGGTTAACAAACATTTTATTGCAACGCATTTGAAAATGAAATTATTTTCATTTCACTGTACACGCATATACTGTGAAAACTCTTCTCCCAGCGAACACGTCAACGCTATAAAGCAACTCCTTTGCTTTCATACAATTTTCATACATTACTGAGTAACCAGGCATAATAAATATTTTGCTAGGCAGGGACAAAGTAATCATAATCCTTCGCATATTGGAATCAAAACGCCCACTTCTGAACAACTTAAAATTCTAAATAGGCTTTGGTCGATTCAAAAAGAGAGAAAAAAAAAATGCAAAGGCAAGTTTATGGACATGTGATGACTTCTATATATTATATCTGTAACTGAAGAATATTTTCCCAAAAAATGTAGAAAATTAAATTTTAAATTCTTCGGCACTAAAATACCATAAATCGCTTAATGGTTATTAAAGAAACTACATTTGAACCGATTCTTTTGTCCAGAAGTTCTACAGCGTTATTAATCGTGCCGATAGGAAGATCGGAAACGTGTTACTACGCTTTGTAGATTCACATAAATATTCTATTCTTCTTCTTCTTTAAGATCATTAACGAATATACTTAAAATTTTTCATTTCCAAACTGGCTATAAGTAAGGGGTTACGTAAATGCCTTGAATATTGGTGCCAAATATTTGTGTGGATGTTCTTCCTTTGGGAAGAATTTAGAATAAAATTTATATAAAATTTTTCTTATCACTTTCTAAATTAAAAAAAAAAAACTTCCCAACCAGAAAAATCTATCCATTACTCATATTCCAGACTTTATACAAAAGGCAGCAAACATTCCTCTCTTTCTGCCTAAACAAGAAACCAAGTAAGAACATTATATCTTATAGGCATATTTTTCATATGCGTATTTATGGTGAAGCGAGCCCAAATCGCAACTGTTTAATCCTTACATAGGGCAGAGTCTAAAAATAGGCGTATATGGCACAAGATTTTGTAGAGTTCATTTTTGCACGAAATTATGATAATATTATGGGGGGGGTAAATTTTGACTTTTCTGCTCTGAAAATCCTTATTAGGCTAAGATCTAAAAAATAGGCCGAGATGGTCCAACAGTTCAAACAGTTAATTTTTTAATGTTAAATTACTATAATGCTAAAATACTCTCAAATTCATTTTTCGTTGTATGAGAGGGGGGGGGGGGGGGTTTAAAAAAGTCCACCGCCGGTCCAAAGTTTTCATACCAATTTAGAATGCGGCTGCGTTTGCCGAGAAATTTTGAAAAATACAATTTTTCTCCGCATAACAAGTTTTCAGAATGGGGCTTTATAAGGGGAGTGGTCGAAAAAGTGGACCGACAGCGTTCGTCCTTGGCTCAAAAGACGTCACCGTAACGAATTTCAACAAAAATTTGACCTGTACCTTGAACACAAATTTACATAATAGACATTAGACGGACAGACAGATTATGATTTGCTTTGCGTACCGCTTTGCGTGCAATACTTAAGGCAACACATTTCTTTTTGCAATTCTGCGCATAGATGCAAACATAAAAATTATTTGCAACAGGTTCGCACCACGATCGAGTCTCGTACAAGAGTACGAGAGTGCCAAACAAGTCATTACAACACAACAAAATCCAATTTTTAACATTTGATAACGAAAATGATGCGAGCAATTATCAAATCTTCGATGAGGAAGTTATTCGTGCTAAACTTGGTCCAGACCAGTTTAAGATTTGGACGCGCTTTCATATAACGGGTTCGATGAAAAGGATGCCTTCACATGCCAACAATATCTGAGTTTTGCTAGTACGTCACAAATATAAGGGAGAGCTCCTTGAGGTAAAATGGTGTATGGCATTTAATAGTCAACCTTATCCGACCGTCATGTTGTCACTTGTTTACGTTTAAAGGTAAAGGTAGAGATAAACGTCTGCGAATGCGTGAAGGTGTTTTATTTGGCGTACCGTTAAAATGCATATTGAAAGAAAATAAAATTATAATGTTTACCATTTTTTTAAATAAACAACCATTATCGACATATCGGCATGTAAACACCGATGCAGTCAGGTACATTTCGTATGCCGGGAGGTACAGAGGGAACAGTATAAACTGAACAATGGATTATATGGCGGTAAATTTGCTGATGAAATTCAATGCAGCCCATGAGGCAAGATATTCATATTGCATCTACTAACACATACCTACCCATGCATACACAAACGCGTGAACATGCATAGTAAACGACATATATATATATATATATATAGCAAAATATAGTTTTGCTAGCATGCATGCCCGCCCGTGTTCTACATAATGATTTTATTGATACGAAATAAATGTGTTGGTATTTGATTTGTGTATCGCTATATTGCCCGACTGGAGGTACATTGTGAGTTATTTTCAACTATTTTCAGCAATCGATGAGCAAATAGCGTGTTGAGTTTCATGTTTTTCCTTTTTTTTTCTTTTTTTTTTTTTGTAATTTAAAATATGGAGTTTCTTTCGCTGAATCGTAGTAGTTCCGAAACATGCTTATTTTCAAAGTATTCATATATTAATATTTAACAATACATTGGAAATTTATCACTAAATATGTACGTTGGTTGGTTGGTATACATGTAAATATATACAAATGGAATTGCACTGCTTTTGAAAATTAATACAATTCGCTATCAGGTTTCTAACAGTGTTCTATGAATACATAAATATTGCGTAATATGATGATATATGTTACAATGTTTGTGCTGAATATCGAGTTATGTATCAATTAATTAAAAGTGTTTATGTTTATGAAACCTACTATTCACTGGCAATAACAACGCTAACGTGTGATTTAAATGATTAAATAACCGAAGAGTTAATAGCTATAGTATAAGATTTTTTCACATCCGTCCTTCCGAATATATTAAATTTTTTAAATAAAATTGTAAAACATCCAAAGTACATGTATGTATGTCCTTCAGTCGAATTCAATCGAGGCAAAATTTGTTTAAATTCTTTGCTCCATTTTATTAAATTGTGCACGATGATCGCAAAAGAAGATGATTTATGGGCCTGACATGATGTACGATATATCGAAATGTTGAACCCCTCCTTTATAATCTAATAAAGAGAAATATCGTACATCAACTTGTGCTATATTTCCAAAGCAAGAAATTGAATATAGATTTTTCCATGCGACCTTGTTTACAATATGGAAAAACTTTATTCTTACAAATCTCAATTTCATCTCGTTCATCGTCTTCATAGCAGCACATCAAGCTGTATTCCTTCTTAATAACTTGTTTAGTCACAAAACTAAAACAATCGAAGAAATCTGTCAACATGATTTTAATATTTGAACATCCATGTTGTGCCCTTTCTCCACCTTTGTTCAGCTTGTGTCACCTATACGCTCGTTCGACAGTTATTTTCCAAGTCGAGACACAGAACAGCTCGCTTTTTGGACACTTGCAAAAAAGCTTGCAACTATTCAGCAATTGGATATATTTATATGAAACTCTGCATAGATGCCAAAAATACTGCAACCAAAGCATTAAAAAGAAATCGTTTCCTGATTTCATAGCACGCGTGTAAAATTTGCCTCGTTTTTTGTTCACAGTCTTACTTCTTGTTCAGCCGTGATTGCAATACACTTCGCGTTCGCAAAGACCTCGACAAATGCTTTTCTAAAATGTCGACACAGCTGCAGAAGGCGGAAAAATCGCGAAAGTCATCTGTCAGAATTACGGTTCAGGCAAGATCTCGATTTTATTTTTTGTTCACCGCACAATAATTGTGATATGTTTTAAGGTTAAAGGCATAAAATACACATTTTATGAGTGTTTGCGATTGCTTATCGACTATTAAAAATATTGAACAACGTGTTGTGCGAGCAAAAAGGTCTCCGCTGCGGTTTTAAGCAAATGACGTTAATTTTCAACCTTAATTTACGTTTCGAGATTTTGTTCTCTATTCTGTTTTGACGAAAATATATAATGACGGACGGACGTATGACCTTTTTTAAAACAGATATGGGAAAATGCTATTTCCATATATTTCATATCAGTCAAAACTGTAACTACAACTAACTAATGTTCTGACAGAATAGAAATTAAGTTAATCCAGCGTATTTTCCAGATTAACGCAATTTGTTTAATCTCGTCAACCAGACAATATATGCAAAGCAAAGCATACGAGACCGAAAACTGATAAGTTGTGGCCATTTTTATTCAAGGTCTGAGAATAAATACAAAAAATATAAATTTTTCCATTACGCTTACATACATACATCTTGGATGTAATCTGCCTCATGCAAATTAAAGAAACTTAAAAAAGGACAAATTTTTAATGTATCGAACGACCATGAACAGAAGGATGGAGAATTAATAGATGACTTAAAGGTACTTTAAAATCATTGAAAGGTTCAAAGTGAAAATAGTTTGAATGAAATTTTAATCAAAAAAAAGTTTTGTGTTCACTTGGAAAAAAGAAAAAAAAAAAATAAATAAATAAATAAAAGGTGCCTTAACGACAAAATATCTTCGTCAAGCTCTCATTTCGCATCAGTTGCTCGGGGTCAAGAAGCAATTTGCTTGTTAAGCTGTAGCGAAAGCCTGACTACACTCTCTTCCATTCCAGAAAGGATTTAAAGCTATTTTGCCATCGCTGAGCGTAACTTTAGGCAGAAGCGTCTCATTCATTAGTCATTAGTCGGTCATGTAATTGGTTGCTATTTGTCTGTCTCCAATTAATTCTAATTTAAACTTCGTTAACCTGACCTGGGGACAAATTAATTTTATACAAAAGAAAAAATTTTACTCTGACTATTCGGCGTCCTTGTAAAGTTTAATCAAGGCCTTCTATTAGTACAACTTTCTTTTTCTTTGCACTTTTCAAGTTTTAATTTTTTTTGTTTTCAACTTGTTTTTCTTCTCTTTGAGTTGAATTTCTGTGCTTTTCTTTTCTAATCCTTTGTTAATTTAAATTATTTATTTCTGTTCTTTATTTTTTGTTTTTTTTTTTTAATTGGCGTTATTGCTAGCCATGAGCTTTCATCTGTTAAATGTTTTATGTTAATTTCTTTATAATATTTTGTTATATTTTGTGCATTTCTTTCGCAACCGCTCGTGTATTTTTTCTGCATAATTTTAATTTAATTTCTTACCTAGTAAACCGTGTAATTGGCCTCGAGCATTATAAAATAAAACATTGGAGCGGGAAAAACATTAAAAAAAAACAAAAAAAAAACGGAAAAAGAGAAACAAGACATTAAAAAACTATTTAAGAACATATACTAGAGCCGTTGCTAACTTTGTTGCTCCGTCGTCTATTTTCTTTTCTTGTTAAGCTAATTAGGTTTCCTATACAACACTCCAATTTTCTACTTTCTATTTTGTGTAACGGGAACGACGAACATAAACAAGAAAACGAGATAGGACACTTGTTGTTGGCGCAGTGCGAATAGTTATTACTCAACATTTCATTGAAGCTTGAAACCATGCCTTTTTATGAAAACCCTTGTATCCGCTATTTCTTCTTCTTTTTTTTCTTCTTTTTTTTTAACGACTACCCTTACCGGCAACGAGGGAGAGAAGGATTGCAAATAGAGAAGATAGAATCATTTCTTAGGTTCTTACTTTTAGTTCGAATCTTCATAGGGATTAATATGGTTTTCCATGGTATTTATGAATCCATCATTTTCTTAATAAATTTTTCGACTAACTTCAGTACACTCTCAGAGCTTAGCTATATACGAAAACGTGACACAAAAGATCCGATCGCATTCCACTTTAAATGCTTAACACTTTTTTTGCAAATAATGCAAAGAAAAAGAAAAAAATAGTAAGCCGTCGCCGACAACATATTGAAAGCACAAGAGATTTCACAATAAAAGTTTGAATCGCAGAAAAGCCAACAAGACTGGCAAAGAGTGTTAGAGACAGCAATCGCAAGGGCATCGGTAATAGCAACAGCAATCGCAAATGCATCGGTAGTAGCAACAGCAATCGCAGTAGCAATCGCAATAGCAATCGCAATAGCAATAGCAATGACAGTATTGGCAATGCTTACATCCGTCATATATCAATAACAGTAGCAACAGAAATAACGATAGCAATGGCAACAACAATTATTTATTCACCTTCGAGGTGAATTCAGAAATCGCCATCATCGATGACGAAGTTAGTCTAATTATTTTTTCGACCGGCTGTAGGATGCAATGGCTGGGGAAAATAAAACTGAGTAATAACACCAGAACAGCGTTACTAATTAAAAACATCCTGACCTCAGCTGCGTGTTTGTCCAAAAACACAATAAAAATTTCATTTAAAGAAGTAATAAAGCGAAAATAATTACTCAGGAAAAAACCCATTATTTACTGGCATGTTTTAAGGATACTTATCTAATACACGCGCCTGCGGTCACTTTGTTAGGGCTCTTTTAATATGTTGCATAATAAGTTGTCTTCCACAATAATTAAAGTGCTTTATGTGCTAATACCGTGCGGGCGGGAGGGGAAATAATTGAACTTCTAATCGCATGACTTAGGAGCGAAAACAGGCAAAAACGTATTTGATTAGTTTGCTTAAATGGATGGAAGTTAAGAAAGAGGATGAGATTAAGGAAGAGCACCAAAAATGAAAACTAATATATTAATGTATAGGACAAGGTATGAAAGGCGGATCGGATCGCATACCACTCCCAGAAATATTCAGTGTTTGCTCTCCTTCAAGGCAAGAACTGTGAACGAGTTAAGATGAAATGGGAAACTTGTTCGCTACTGCAGTTCACTTAGCTCGAGTTGACGTCTGCTGTACGGTCTCGGGAATGGAAATTTATTTCCGTTATTTAAGAAACTGATCTAACTAATCTCTGTTATGTTTGCTAAGCTCTGTTATTTTCACTAATGTATTAAAAGAAAAAAAAGCGCGAAAAATTGAATAAAATAAAGAAATTCTCGGAAAACATGAGGAGAAGTAAATATATTTTTAATTTTTGATTTCTAAATCAAATAGCTAGGAATCGAAATCCTCTGAACCCAGAGTTTCTACTCGAGATTTCGAACCGAACATTACAAATTTAAGTTGAAAAATAAAAGCGATAAGCAGACAGATAAAATTTGAAAAAATGGTATTTGAAAATAGTTTGAAAATTTCAATGTATTTTCAACTTGTTTTCGAACTAAAAGTATATCGAGAATATTCAATTGGATACCAACAGACGAAACCTCGGTGCAAAGTGGTGGGCAACAAGTTTCTAATATTTTATGCAGCCGCTTAAAGGCGTAATTGTTCGAAGCTTGTGATAAAAAAAAAGTCTTTTGGGAAGTTTCTGTCCGTGCGTCTTTCTCTGTTTTTTTGAGAAAATTTTCACAATCACAATAAGTGATTTCTCGAACTTCGGCCATGGGAAATATAAAGATAATCTTATCAAAAGCTGCTACTTATTAAAAATGTACCCAAAATGATTGTTTACAGAATCGGAAAATCATATGGGTTCGTCAACAGCGGTGACATCTATATATATGCCATCTTACGAACTTATTGGCGGACATGTTATAGTCTTTGAAGGAAGTAAGATGAACATTTCCACTTTTAAGAATAGAGTATAACGCAACTTCTCTTTTAAGTTATCCTTGACTTTTAAAATTTTGTGCTTCAACTTTATACTCGACATCAGTAATAAGCGCTTTTATAAATAAATGAAATGCGAAACTTGAGAACGCACCCGATAATCGAACCGTTCCGAGTCACATGCGTCAATACCACCACTACAAATATAAAAATTAAAACACATTAATCTCTTCTGGCTTCCTTCTAGAAATCAAATTAATCGGTGTTTGTGAATAAGAGCGACGCTGAAGCTAGACTTGCTAAAAAGCCTAAAGAGGCAATCATTTTAAAACGTAGCCTTTGCCAAGTAACATAAGTTACATAAGTAATAGTTGCTAGTTGACGATATAAAGCAGATTTAAACGTTCTCGGCCATTTTTTAAGCCTTACAGAACCTGTACGTAAAAGTTTCCGCGCGGGGGTCTTTCTGCAGCCAAGGGTAAGCGCGCCTTAACGCAAGCCCCTTCCACAGAATGATTTGTAGTCGTGAGACTACCAAATGTGTTAAGTTATTTCATATATTTACTTATTTGAATGATGTGAACGCGAAGAAGGTGAAGTAAAAGCGAGATGTAGTAAATACCGATTTGCTCTTTTAATCTACATTCGTAGTTGTTTTAGATTAATTCTCGCTCTTCAACTCAACATAGAGTTATAAAGGCATAGGGAAGAATAGTTTAACTAACTAACATTGTATTGCGTAAAAACTATGTATATATAGACGATTGAAATGTTGTGAGAGTTCTCGTCCCAGTGACTATCTACCGAAGAGGGGAAAAGAAATCGGGTAATGTCGACCTGATGTCTCGCTAGCAAGAAGAGAAAAAGTCCCCCCTCTAAACGGAAGTCCCTCGTTTGATTTCTCGATACGGTTGAGGTTCCATCCCTGCCAGACCTCAACTGACGACACTGTCGTCAGCTAAGATGCCGCATTCCTGCCTGCTTAACCATAACTTGCTGTTACCATCTGCTACTTATGATGACTCAAATCAAAATTAATTCTAGCACTACCTACCCAAGCGGAAGATGTGTGATGGCAAAGCCGTATATTTATGTATGTTTGAAGAGGACGTCTTTCCACTTCATATTTCTGAACATCTGCTTACCTATTGCTTACTAGTCGATATATATATGGCTTCTGTTCAAGATGTCAGTTTTCTTTTTTCTTTTTTTTTTTGTTTTACACAAACACAATGTTCTCATCTATCATATTAGTGTAACTTTAATTGTAAAAGTAAAAGTTTTTAAGAATTTATAAATATTTTTTAAATTTTTATCTCTCTCTTTTTAGGTTTATTGTGCGGGAGCAACAATGAAATGAATAAATAATGCAAGCCGAGCTAGTATAGCATCAATAAAGCATAGAAACAAAAGCAAAGTGGCCAAAATAAATATTCATGAAAATGGCAAACAAGCTGCGATCATAATCAAAAAGCAAAGTGAAAGAGAAGATGGGAAAAATGCACAAAATTTAAATAAAAGTCAAAAACAAAAAAAAAACAAAAATGAAGAAAAAATAAAACTTAGTCGTAAAGAAAGCGAAAAATTTTTAAAGTGAAAAATTTGCTGAGTCCTAAGAAATTAAAAGAATTGAATCGTGAAATTTGTTTAATAACAGATATTATGCTCTAATTAACACAAAAATTATTGTAAGCAAATGCATAAAAAAAGAAAAAATACAAAGATTTAATTAATTAATGCGTAAACCATGAATGAACGTATTAAATAAACATTAAATTAATTTATAAGTAAATAAAACAAAACTAATAATAATATAGCAAAATATTCAACGATACATATCAATATGGTCTGATCTTTCATGTTTTTTATATCAATTGAAAAAACAACAAACGTAAATAATTTTTGCTTTATTTTTCTGCCTAACGAAAAAAAAAAAAAACATTTAATGAATTAACATATCACTGTAAGTAAACAACTAAGCAAAAACAAAAAACAAAAAAAAAACAAAAAAATAATGAATAAATTAAATATTAATAAATAACAAAATTACTGAAACGTATATTTGATAAATTAACTTATGAATCCGTGTAGCAAAAAAGCAATATTGGTTAAGTCAAATAACAAAAACAAAAAAGAAATAAAAAAACAAAAACAAAAAAGAGATAAACAAACAACTTTATTTATTTCCTCTAAATCCTTAGTGAACCGCTCGTCCCATTAATTGTCTATTATCGAAGTCGCTTTTAACGATTAAATGCAAAGGCAAACCAATGTAATCTAACCTCAAATGCGTACATAAAGTGAAACTTGTTATCGTTATTCTAAATGTCATCATCATCATCATTATCACTTTGTAATTGTTACCATCTTCGGTTCTTGTAAAAGAAATTAGCTTATATGCGCATATATATATATATATACATATATATATATACATACAAATATATTAATTAAATTATTATGATGCAATAAAATTAATTTGCGGGATATTGACTTCTTCGTCATTGTGTTTATAATCCTCTTATACAAACGGTGACAGCCAACTCCAACATGCCTGTGTGTGTGTGTGATGTGAATGTTTATCTTACAATATAAAATGTAATTCGAACCTAATGCCAATTGCTAATGTAAAAGTAAGACTAGGAGGAACCAAGTATTCTACGGTGAGTATTAGAAAAAGTAGATCTTTATCAAGTAATGTAATGACCTTATTGTTACGTAGAATGTTTGAATTACTTCATTAGATAAATTGAACAAGTGAAAAGAGCGTAGTGGATCACAGCCCACTATGGAGTACACTACAGCACTCTGCTTAATACAATTCTATATAAAAGGAATTTTCGAAATACGTCTAAAAACTGATCCGATTCGAACAATTTTCAATGGGGACAGATGGACAGAGAAACTCATAATTAAAGGTGGATCTGTCTCAATTCCTTCCGAGTGTTGTATACATGCCCACAAATTGAATATACTCTTGTACCGCATGTGCTGTAGAGTATAAAAAGCTATCATTACTTTTTGTTTTCTTTTCTCTGATAAAAGAGAAACCAAGACAAGCAACCGCTAATTGCGATAAACTCTATTAACATGTCATAAAAAAGAGACATTAATCAATTGATTGTTTAAAGGCTTGCAATAACATTTCGATATATATATATAGCTATATATAGCTTGTTATAGATCACACATACACATGAAGAATTTTATGCAATTGCTGGCCTTAAAGTAAAACGAACATGAATTTGTCAAATGGCATATAAATCAAGTTAATTTGAAATGTTTCATCTATAGAGTGCGCGTGTCGTACTTTATCTGGTCGCCATTTTAAGGAATTCAATATTTAGTTAGCTTGCAGTTACTATTGCGACTTTACTTGGCCTACATTTCTTTCTTGACTAAAAACAAAAATTATTTTCATACCGGTTTACATCTATCTGTCCGAAGATAAACATTGATTGTAACAGTGCGGCATCGATAGATAAATAAAATGATAATTAAATCAAAACAAACCAAAAAAAAAAAATATTTAAAAATCCATCATAAACTAAATCGTGCATTATCTTTGTAAATACACCAACAGAAAAAAAGAAAAAAAATTATTACTACTATTTATCATCCTGATATCCTGTATATTGTCTGCGCGCAGTTACTGCAAAATTAAAATATACCAACAAACCTCATCCCAGGTTTGCACTGTTCGTCACAAAAAAAGACCATTAAAACATAATGGAAAAGCATAATTCCGTTGGCATGCGAAAAGTTATCGCAAAAACCACACATATACGTCACTTGTATGTTAGGTAGGTACCCGGACGGTGGGATATATCAGTAATTTCGCTGATGATGAAGTGCTCTCTTCATATCCCGCTGGATTTGTATGTCTATGATAACTTTCATGATCATCACGGTAGATAGATAACATATTAGTGCTTTTTGAAGTGAAGCCTGCTTATATGTACAAAATCCCTTGATAGACTTCAAAGTCCCCTACGACGCATTGAATGTCTCATATGGGTTTTCCTGGAAATTTTTGTGAGCGATTTGTTTTATAATGCCCTCATAAAGTAGTTATAATTACATCTCACACGGCTTGTGGTGAGTGCATATCGCATGTAAATCCTAGAGTGACTTAAGATAAACCCATTTTTTATTGTACTGGGCAATGTTGCACCATTTAATGAAAAAATTTAATCTTGACTATTCTTCCGTCCATCTGTCTGTTAGATGTTTATTCATGTATTTTTGTGTTCGTTATTTTTGAAAAATTGAAGAGCTTTCAAGGATGAACCCTTTCAAAAGTGGGACTTAAGGATATTCCCACCGCGTAATGACTTATTCCGCAACATGAGGATAACTTGGAAAATACAGAAAACTATTTTTGTCGAAAAAAATGCTAAGAAAAATCCCGTGTGATGTGCTAGAAACTTTCTCCTTGGGGCGCCCTTTTGAGACCTTTCAACTCCTGGATATGCTGCCTACGGTAGTAAATCGCGCTTCCCTTCAATTTTAACGTTTGCAGGCATCGACCTGTGGCTGGATGTTTTTGATCCACTGTGAATAACTTTCTCTTACCTTGCTCCCGATTCAACACATGGGAAACACGTTCTATGGGCATCCTCCTAGCTTTTTTGCTATCTTACGAACCTTAAATGGGCGGACGATTTGATGAACTCGAGCGACGTTTACGCCAGTACTTCGATGTGATGGACATCCCGAAGTCATCGCAGTCAGTATGGCCACCAATTCGACGAAAATTTCGCGACGGAAAATGCTGGCACAGAGTTCCCGCACACAGCGATCTCGCCTTTAATATTGTGCAAGCACATTGGCTTACGAAAAGCAATACTAACTGACAGTTCGATAGTGAATTTTTTCCTTTTTATACAAAAAGGCTCACATCGACCGACTGAAATGATTTTCGAACAACAACTACGCGTCCAAAATGCCTAACATATTGTTGAATAACTAGCGTTGACTGGCCAAGTACTGTCCTTCCCATGTTTAGATTGGAAACTTTTCAGTCCATCTACGCATTTCTAAGTGTTGAAAAGGCAAGCACGGATAATGTATCGCTATTTTCTGGTAATGAGCATAACCAGAGCAGTGTTCTAATATACTTTACTTAATTGAACTGATCGTTACATAAGAGTGAAGCGTGTTAAGCTAAGCTCCTACCACACTTGGCAAATAATGAAAACTTAGGAAATTAGGAGGCATAGGAAAATTTTGCAAAATTCTTGAAAACCTTTTAAATTTTGAAAAATTTTCCATCATTTTTATATCATTTCGATCGTTTCAAGTATGCATTTGAATTGAAATAAAATTATCACTTGTGCTCGCTAATAGATGTAAGCTTTTTTGAAATTTTTGCAAAAGTGATGGCAATTTAGAATATAATGTATTCCGCGTACATCGATAAAAATCGGAATTTATTCTATTCAATATTATGAAATATTTATGTAAATTTTCCACTTTTATATGCGATGCAAGAACCGTGCGGCAGAGCCAGAGCGCACTTGAATTTTTATTGAACACTTTTGCAAGCAAAATCATGTTCAATGATTGTTAATGACTTATCTATTGTTATTAATGACGCATACTACATGATTACATATCTGGTTAACAATCGAAAAGAAGAAGAAGAAAAAGAAACCAATCGAAAAGCTTGAAGAGACATTGTTTCTTTTACAATAATGATTGATTGATGGATGAATAGATCGGTTAGTTGATTGACGCATTGATAGACACAAGTCAGACAGTAGCACATTACGCTTATTTGAAACGATGACATTGATATCATTCTCTATGTAATAGGTTAGTGTAATGATTATATTAAAAGCAGTATTGTTACACAAAAACATAAATAGATGTATATACACCTACACATATATACATATATATATATATATATATATAAATATATATATATAATATAATATAATATAATACATATATATATATATATATATATATATATATGTGTTATATTCACGTGATGATATCATCAGGATATTTCACAATTGCCATAATGGAAGATGATAAACTGCTGCGTTTACATAAACGGAAGGAAAAAAGCAAACTGACTTTTTACAAAAGTTTTCTAAAGAGTTTTCCTTTCTTTTCAGCAGCCGAAGCTAAAGAAAAGGAAACGTAAAATAAGAAATAACCGGAAACGTTTCACAATACCACATCATCTACTATACAAATTGTCATATTTCTAAAGAAGGCATGTTGTCTATTTAGCTCATACATGCAGGCATACGACTGACGACGACTTTATTATAACTATATAAAATTGTACGACGCAATGACGTTGCCTTTGTTTAATTTTTTTGTATAAACGTATTTATCTATGATGCTGTTAATGTCATATCGCTCTGTCTCTCGCTTATGTTCTTAAATTGATATTTCAAACAGCACGTGCACTGCGACATGTGGGCTTCAGCGTGCATACGAAATTTCTGGTATTTATTTGTGGGTATATTTTTCAGTGTGCGGGCGGTTGACTACTAACTATGAATTTTGAAAAAGCAAATGCAAATTTTCAATTTTCATTAAGTTTTTATTATATAGTAAAATATTTGCTATATTATCGTGTATGAAAAGAACGCATTTATGTATATGTGCATACATGTTGTTCCCGTTATTATGCTGTCACTCTGCGGTAAATGCATAATGCACCATCGATGCGTTAACACAACAGTCCGTAGAGTTTTCACTTAAACATAGTCGACTAAGTGCACGGCGAAATTATCGCTGTTGAATAATCGCCACGAAAAATTAAAAAAAAAAGGATTTTATTATTAACTGCAAGTAAAAAGGGCTTAACTAACATCCCTTTGAATACAGCCTGGATAGGTTCAGTTAGTCGTTGTGTTCGTTTCAAAAAACATCTTTTTTTCGTTGAATTTCGTGACAACACAATTCGTCATGCTTTCCCCGTCAGCCTCTTAGAAAACAAAGACAGCTCTTAAATAGAGCGCGAGATCAATCAACTCACTTAGAATGTCGTCTTGACCGTAGAAATGTTGGTTCAATAAGAATGATTCCTCTTATTAATCGATCGTAAACGCTAGCTCCCCGTTCGCATTCCACAATTTTAACAACAGTTGATGGGAAATATTTGTTGATAATTGAGCTGAACTCTGCGAACATAATCCTAAG
Source organism: Glossina austeni (assembly GCA_000688735.1). Taxonomy (NCBI): domain Eukaryota; kingdom Metazoa; phylum Arthropoda; class Insecta; order Diptera; family Glossinidae; genus Glossina; species Glossina austeni. The sequence goes on from KK502610.1 coordinate 183,877, forward strand.
TAGTTAGCACACCGCACTACTGCTATCATGTACCTTGATGAAAAAAATCTTCCATTCATCAGCTGCTCTCTTTTAACTTAAAGGGTAATTCTTATATTTTTTGATCAAAGTACAAAAAATCTTTAGGTAAATGTTTGTTAAGCCCTTTCAGCTTTTATGTATTGTATGTAGTTAGTTGGGCACTCTGTTAAACTTTTTCTCCTTTTATGTATAAACCTATACAAAACGCGGGGAAACATTATAGCCGGGCGAGGCTGCTCGCTCAATACCCCATACACTCAACAATAAAATTATTTATCAATTTTCGTGGCAATATAGGCATGTAAAGGCAAGTTTTTAATGGAAGCAATTATGTGGGAGGGAAGGACTTACTTTTCATAAAACCCCTTATAGCGAGTGCCATTCCAGAAATCTTATAGATAAACTTGATAATGTTAAGTTTTATATGAAATAACGTTTAACGATCTATTTTTATATAAATCCTTTTACCATGTAAAGGACCATTTCTCATGATATGCGGTTCAAAAAATAGGTCTCCATGGTCCAAATTTAGTACAATTAATTTAAATTACTCTTGTGGACAAATTTTCGTCACGAAAAGTGAAGAATTAAATCTGTTTGCGATAGGAAAACTCAATCTTCGAAGAAACAATTAAGAGGAGAGGCAGTTCAAAAATATGGTCCCATTCAATAGGATGCTAAAATACTATTACCCAGTGAATTTTGTCGAGATATTCTCAAAATTCCAATATAAAAAGTTAACACTTCACGTATGGAATGGTGGAACAATAGTCCGACACGAACCATTTTCAATAGCGTTCGCGTTGAAAGACACCAGTCTGCCAAATTTTATCAAACTGTTTCAAAAACCGGGACCTGTACGTTAAACATAGAAATACACATAGAAGCACATTAGACAGACAGGCGGAGAGACATGGTTAAATCAATTCAGGAAATATTTTTGTGTTGAATTAGTCGTTATAATGAAAGGTTATTCTATCGTAACATTTTCTGAGTGTTACGCACAAATTTGATATACACCCTACCACAAGTGGTCTTGGACGGTGTACATAAGAATACCTATTTGTACACCTATATGTAGTATAATCCATCTTCTTCTTATGTTATTGATCATCGATTAATGATCTTCTCTAAGCACTTTTCATTACACTTATTTGGTTGTGGTGTTCCCCTTATCCAGGAATTTTATAATTACTTTACGTGACATATATAATTCGCTTCGCTTCATTAAATATTCAGTTAAAGTTTACTGCTTTTTTTATTACACTTTTATTTTGTATTTTTTGTTGTCCCGCTGTTATTGGTTGGTTGGTTGCTTGGTTGGTTGATATGCCGATTGGTTTCTCTCTATCTATAAACTGAACGCAGACATGTTTTCCTCACTATCAGCAAATTGACAATTTTAATCGAAATATAAATGTGTGTGTTTTTCTTTCTTTTATATTGCATTGAAAACATTCGGACATCGCACATCCGTGTGTATACATGTGCATAGATAAATGTTTGACCAATTTAAGCGTTTGAATGCGTTGCTGCTTACGCTTACACTTAACCCAGTCAGTTTACATCGAAGCACAAGTTTACATATTTGCTAATTATTTATTATTATTTTCATTTTCCTTTTTTTCAAAAAGAAGACATCCATTATTTTTAAAAATCTAATATTTCCATATCCCTCAGGCCAGAGCAATGTAATTATTTACCAAAGTTTATTGTTTATTGCATTTGTTCTGCTTTTGGGTTAAGCAAGCAGGGTAAAGGTAAACAACACGAGTTAAATGAAAAAACTTTCTAAAATTTTTCAATCAATTTTAGCTCTCATCTAAGAATAGAATTTCGTCTTCTTACGCCTGTAACACTATGAAGTGTATATCGATCACTAGAAGAATACATTAAATCTCCGAAAACAATTACAGAAATCCTCTATCGAATAATAAACATTCCTACCTAATTTTCAAAAGCCGATTGTGCCGCTCATCTTGCAAAAGCAGATAAGAATGCCGAACTAATTTCGGTTTATTTTTCTCTTCCTCTGCCTGTTTGAAGTAGTTATTGTTAGATGCTTAAATAATCTCGACTGGGAGAAATTACAAGTGACAGTTGCATACATTCAGCTCACATTTGAGTATTAATATATGTTATCGAAAGTTGCAGTCAGTGCAGTCCTGTTGATTTTAAAGTTAGCCGGGCCGGATCAAAAACCTGTGCGATATTTCATTTAAGTCATAATTTATTGCTTTTATCGATATTTATTACTATTTATTTTGATTGATATTGACTGCGTTACTTGTTGTCCTATTTTTACGACCACACACACCCCACATGCATAAATCGATTAAATAAGGGATCAATGTAACCGTAAATTTTCTTGCTGAATATTTCTTCTTTTTTTTTTTATAACGATGCTAAGCATTATTGCTAACTAAGATTAAAATCCTTTAGTTATATGCTTGAGTTGGTTAAGAATGATTTTTTTTTTTTTTCATTAAAGTGTTGGCTTCTTTCGTTTGGTCAACTTTTGCTACTTATGTTGTCCATGGCTGTATGTATGTTTATCATATTTTCGGGAAAGAAAGAAAAGCAAAATAGAAGACAAAAGTTAAAAAATCTTCTAATTAGGCTTTGTTTCCAAAAGATGTCGTGCAAAAGAGTAAATACGAAAATTTCATTCTTCTGTGACCGAACTTTGGGTACCCAGCACTTTCGTCTTACCTTATCTTATCGATTTCTTAGGTGGGCGTGGCTGATGTTTCTCATTTTCAATATGTGTTATCTCTGAAGCCTTTTTTTAGATTTTATAACCCTTTTGACGAAATGATTTTATCCCTATCCCCCTTCTTCTCCGTCTTCCTCCGCTCTTGCTTTCTCCGTCTTTCACGTAAAAAAAATTTTAAAAGGATAAACACATGTTGTTTGGAGACAGAAATTAGGGCAAATCGGTTAAAACCTGATAAACTGAGAAAACTTGTGTTTTCAAAAACAAAAATTAGAAAAGTTTGTGTCCATTACTCCGTAAATTATAAAAGAGACAAAAACAGCATATTTTTCAGGTGATCCCACTGTACCCCCTCTCCTAGCAAACTGATTATAAGTAAATACTACTTTCACGCAACGTGCGCCATTATAGGTACATGGTTTGACCTGCGCTTCAACCATCAGTGCATGGTATAAAATAGTGTCAATAAGAATAAATTTTTATAAATGCATTTTAACGTGTACTGAAAACGGTACAAGTGGCAAACAATGTGGAAACTTGTGGAAAATTGGAAGAAGTCTATACTATAGGGCGTCATAATACCATATTTTTAATTTTTTTTTTTTTTTTACCACAAAGGTGGGAGATATACATGGTTCGACCAAAACCGAATAAAATTTTTCATACCCTTTGCGAGAAAACTTTTTAAAAACTTTTTTAACATTTGGTTTCGTTTCTTACTTCATCAGCATACTTCTAAATTTAAGCACATATTGCTTGTTTCGAACTTTCTGTATTAAATTCGGGAAGAGGAGAGAACTTAACTTTAGGAAGAACGATACGTTCATGCAGTCCCAGACTAATTCGAAATCTGTAATACTTAGAAAGTGTCCAATTTGTATGTATACATATTACAAACCGTATAATAAAGTTAGTACATCTCCTTCGACTACATGGTGAACCATATAACAATTATAGTAAAAATTTAAATAATTTCCTTATTTTGTTAATAGTTTGAATTTTGTTACGATAGTTGCTCAAATTTTGTACGAAAATTCCATTAAAGCCGAAGACATTTTGGACTTGATGGTCGCTTACATTTGAAAAATGTGTCTTCTAAAGTGAAACCATTTCAAAGTGCTTAAGCAAAACATTAACGAGCCGGAGAGAAAAGAAATTCAATTAAAAATTGTTATAAATTACAAATAGTTATGTTTGCTGTATTTCTTACTATAGTTGTAGTTGTTGTTGTTTTTGTAGCTGCTGCTATTTTAGCTGTGCAATACATACACTATTACTGCATATTTAAATAATGTTATGCTAACAACGACTGTCATGTCATGGCATAGCAATGCACAGCATTGCATGATATGTCAAAGCAACGAGCATTGCCGTCAACCCGCACTTGAGTTTTACGTAGCACTGAGTTGTTTTAAGTAACACAGGAAAATATCAATAAAGCCTAATGTTATATATATATATACAATATGTATGTGTTTGTTTTTGTGTGCATGTGCAAGTAATATACATGTATAAACGTTACTTAAATTCGTCTTGAAGGCAATGTCAACATTGCAAAATGTTTCGTGAATTAACCCTTAAAACGTTCACTAACATCGTTTGGCTCGCTTGCAACATTAGATGACGTTAAGGCAGACAGACGACTATAGAGAATAGAAAGCAATTTAAATTAGGAAATTTTTTTGGAAATTAGGTTAAAATTTTATTTCTCTTTTATTGCAAATTGTTTTGTAGGACAAACGAATCCATGTTGAAGTCGTTAGAAATAGAAAAAAGCGAAAGATAGAGAACAAAAAATAATTTTTGTTAACGAAAAACTTATGCTAAAAATTTGATTTTTGTTAAGCAAACACAAAAAAAAACGAAACAAACTGAAATACATTTCGTGACCTGTTTCAACTTGTTGTTGCTGTTACTATTACTATTACTATTAAAATTTGTACGGTAATTAAATAAAAGATAAAAAATAATTACACATTTTGATGAGCGGCCGAGCTTACGAAAAATTTGATGGGGAATTTAATTAATAAAACAAAAGGCAACGGTATTCATCGTCATAGAGGTATTGTTAGTTTTTTTATTACTAATTTGGCCAGAGAATAAATTCTAAGATTAAAGGCATCCAAGACTGTTGAAAACTCTACCGCAATTGGTATTTGAACACCCACGACCATTGAGTTGTTAGTCAAGACTTTTTGCCTACTCGGCCACGCAAGCGTTATTTTTGATATCCTCGTTCGTATGATATGTGATATGTGCGTATATGTAAATAGCAGTGAGTGCCTAGCCTACTGCTCTGTTAATTAAATCCACCTTGAACTCAAAGCCGCCCTTAAAAAAAAAAAACAGCTCATTTGCACTACTTAATTTTCAATTCAGTTTATTTTTGTATATTTCAAAATGTTTAATGAAAAGCCTTTCCCTATGAACAATCTTTCGATCGAAGTTGTGAAAAGTGATCCAGTGCACTCAATTCTACGATTGGTAAAATCGACTTTTTGGATTTGAACATCTTCTTTCTTCTTTCTTTAAGGAGGAAGTTGAACCCAATCTCCCCCCTCCCATAACATTATATGAATCTGGGATGTATAGAGTTAATATCTTCAACATATTTACTAATTACAATTTTAAGACACAATTTAATGGTTCATTGCAAGATACAGTTTAAATAAGCTTTAAAGCGGAAAAAAGAAGAAAGCAAAACCAAATGTGTATTCATTTATCCTCGTTTTTATATGTATGTCTATAAGTATTAATTACACTCCAGTTCAAAGCAATTTCATGTAAATATAGGCTTTTTGGAATAACCACTTACTTCTCGTGTATGAGTAAATAAGTAAGCAAGCGAACGATATCAGATTAAACGTGTTTATCAGTAAAAGCTTTCATTCATATACACTTTCTTGTTTATATATCTACGCTTTAGCCTACATGTTTAAAGAAAATTACATATGGATATGTAAGCACTGGCTTCATAACTGAGTCTGTTAACCAGTTAACCGGAAGCGAATAACAGCCAATACAACCAGGGAGAAATCATTATGTGCTGATATATACCGTTTAAAAGTATTCTCCTTGATATCAGTGCCACCGAATTGTAAAAGCTTTAATTTTTTTTTCATGCTTTTATTAAAAGAAAAGGAAAAAATCCCATAACACAATATCCGGGCAGCACAATGTGCGCCAAATATTTATGGATGAAAATCTATGCCAATCTGTGGTTGCTTAATTGGCCTTTAAAGATTTTTCAACTTCAGTGTCCGTAAATTGTGAGCTTTTTCGTTTAAGTTTTCTATTATTTTTTTGTTTAAACGGCTGTGCACGATTCGTCAAGTGTTTATCAGGAAAATGCACAGCAACTACCATCAAGGCCCATGATGCTGTTATAGATTTCGTTGCTTTAGCATATTATGCAACGGCTTAGCTGTTGTTTGCACTCAAACCCTAAATGTGCGCGTTTGACAGACGTTTCATGGTTCTTTGCTTTTGTTTTTGTCTCCCGCTTGATGGAAATAGAAAAATAAAAGTTTTTCTGTTTTTTGTTTTTTGTTTGCTAATTGGTATGTAATTAAAATTTGACGAAAAGCAATGGAATAAAGTTCGAACTAATTTCCTCTTTTATCACCAAATTTGTATAACGTACGCGCGAAAAGAAGAGGAAGAAAAAGTTGAAAGACCACAAGAAATAATTTAAAAACTAATGAAAATGTGAGGTTGAATTAACGAACGTTTAGATTGAAAGGCGTGTTAATTGATTGCAAGATCAAAAAACTACGCTTGATATAAAAACTTAGTGACTTTGGCGGGAAAGTTGCCTTTAGGAAATCAAAATCACCCCTTGGCATTTCCTTATGTTATGTATCTCATTATTAATATCTATCACCGCAGGGCATCAAAATTTGGTTATGTTCCTGCAAACATCCCATAATCCCTGGTTAATCAATTGTCTAGATATCTCTAAAATCCCCACCTGTTTATTCTGGACTAGCATAGAAATCTTAGCTTTCTTAGCTTTATCCGTCCGTCTGTTAATTTCTCATTTAAAATTAATAATAAATTAAAAGCGTACTATGCCTTTAAAAATATCCACAGTCCACGAAGAAGTGATAATTGTAATCTATGAGATCTACATTTTCAACACTTGTTTGAAGGTGTGTACAAATATTCAATGCGAGTGACTATCTACATGTTCTTAGCAATGGCGCGAGTTTACCAATAACAAATATCAATTTGAATAAATTTTAGCAGAATTTAAATGAAAAATTAGCGCTTATTGGCGTACAGGTAACAAAATACTTGTAACTGCTTTGAAATCCTGTGTGTATTTGTAAATAAAACAAAATTTTAAATAAATGTGAATGAACTAAAAAAATTACTCACTTATTTACACTTTATTAGTTATTTGTTCGGAGCCTATATATTTGCAAGTTATTAGGTGCTATATAAAACGATTTATGTTTTATAACAACACTTCAAGTTTCCGATAAAAGAATATATGCTAAGGTTGACCGTGTATGCATAAATTATATCTAGTTATTTAGTTAAGTTTGCAATTAGTCCTTTTAAAGCACTACGCAATAATAATTTTATTGGTTGCACCGAATTGGAATTTAATTGCTTACGGCACGGACGGAAAAAACTACGAGACAATGCACCGAGATCTCATTTGAATCCACACGCGTAAACGCACACACTTTTATAAACTCATTTAATAATTCCCTACTTTTCTCTATTTCGGATTTGGGCAAAACACTTTTATTTAATAGAAATTGTAATAGCATCCTGAAAAAATGGCTTTGCTGAACTTCTTTTCCTAGTGTCTTCACTTAATTCGACTTTTATTACGATATTATACTATTAATAATTTCTACTTTTCTAAATAAATTTTTTGCTTCGCTAGCTATGCGTTGAAGCAAATTCAAGGGCACGTATGATAATAATAACCGAAAAATCTAATAATTTTACAGAATTAGTAGACTCAACTGTGTTCTCTCTCAATATCGACTTGATATGAACTTATATGAAACAAAGTCAAGCACGCACCATATGCAATGAACACTAACAGTAGAATAGAGAATGTGCGTATGTTCCATAGCGATGGTATAGAGAAGAGCAATTACGTTGAGAGTGTGAACGACTTTACACGAGCAATAGCGGCGGGAGAGCACAATTAGTGAGTTTTAAGGTAACCAGCTTTACACAAAATGTATTTATTGTTTCATATGCATAACTTTGTTTTTAGTAAATGATGTTTTTAGTGTCCTCAAATCTTGATTCTTTTGTTTTTAAATATTTTTTGCCATAAATTCCACTTTTTTCTCATATTCTAGTAATCATAAAATAAAAGCAAAACGCAATAATTAAAATAAAAAAAAAGAAGTAATTTATCTGGTCACCTTAGTTTTAGATAGGAACAAAAAGAATCATTTCTTAGTTAACATTTTAATAGTTTTGTTATTTTAACTTTTTAAAGAAAAAATCATGCAATAAATTGTTATTTTGACACTTTGATTCGTAAATCCTGGACACTAAACTATTCAT
>KK502610.1:192267-319632 GCA_000688735.1 Glossina austeni
AATAAAATACCGAAGTAATTGGTACGATATTTCAAGACCTGTTAACACTTCTCGGATTACTCGAGCTTCTTTAACACTATTAACAGAAAGGAATTTTGATGAGCAGAGCACTGCGAGCCCGTCCGCTACTGGAGATTGTAGTTACGTTAATAATAACTTTTGCAAGGCAAAACAAAATGCTTTGGCCAGCTTAAGAGGAACTTTGGTTATATTAATTTCGAGTTTATTGGATCATTTATATGCAAATTCCAGCACTGCAACATTCCTGAACTTCTAGCATTTTCTAACATTTTGGAGGAAAAATAAGACCCTTTACTTTTTTTGAAAAAGAATTTGCAAACAAGTTATTGGAAAGTAACTTAGAAAAAGATAAAAGTTAAACAAATAAAATAAACTGAAAACATTTAGATACCAGATGATAAAGTTTTAGAAATTGTTTTTTTTTACGATTAATTTTTTTTTTCTTCTTTTTTTTTCTTTCTTTTATATAATATCATAGAGAATGAATAATAAAACATTCCGCTTAGAAAAGAAATTATTGGTTATTTGTTTAGGAACGGATATGGACGGAATACTTCATCTTTTTTTTAGCATTTATGCTCATTATCAGTGTAAGCTTTTTTCAAGAGCAATGCGAAAATATTGTTATAACATTTGAAAACCCAGCCATCTACATAGCTTGAAAATTGTTTTATTTTCACAACGAAATACCTTTTGTGTAGACACAAAAAGCCCCAACACTTTTGCATATCTTCTCGGTCAGCTTTCAAATAATGTAAAATTTCTTCAGATTTCTTTTGCGGGTTACAAGCCCTGGCACTAATGTTATCTTTCGATGAAAAGGATCAATACGTTTGAGACTATCTAACATATTTCTGGAGTGTTTATGTGTAATATGGCAGCAAAGAATGATACGGACTTTCGTAAATTAATCTTAGAAAGCTTGAAACCAAAAAAAGAGAACATTTTTGTTGCTTTATCTTAGGCATAAGAGTTTATATTATCGGTGCTTTATCTTTAGCCTTTAATAAACAGATTTAGTGTTATTTCAATTACAGCAATTTATATATTTACTCCTGCTCCTGTTTGTTCATATGTATAAATATCTATGTAATACAATAGTAAATTCATAAACACACATTCGTTTACGCTTCAATATTACTTAGCGTTAGGTGTCTTCATATTCCATTCTTATTTCTTTTTGGTTTTTTTTATTCCATTCTGGCAAATAAATGCTTGTTTGAAAAACTTGATTTTCAAGACATGTACTCATATTCTTATATCCCTTCAGGCATTTCCGGAACTTGAGCGCATAATATGCCGCATTGCGGCTTTTTTCATTCAGACAGTTCCCAGTTTTTACCATTGATGTGCATAAATATAAAATGCCAAAGCGAAAAATGAAAGGAATAAACGCCACGTGAATGCTACTAAAGACAAACGCCTTAGAGGAACGATTTACAACGCCGTTATGTTATGCGATAACCATGGCAAGACGAGTGTGTTATATTCTGCCTTTTAATTTTTATCATATCTACGCTCTTATTTTTATTTTTTATTATTTTTTTTTGCATACGAGGTAGTATTTATATTATGCTTGAAAGGGATTTTCGGGAATGCAAAAAAAAAAAATATATATATATATATATATATATATATGCATTTGTAAAAAAATGCAAATTTGCCTTAAACGACTTTTAGATACCCATCTCCTTAAGCAAAAACAGTAGATCGAGCGTCGCTAAAGAAAAATTCGGATTGAACTTAAAATAAGTGCAAAAAGAAAACAATATTACGTAAAGAAAACAGATTTACGATGCGCCGATCCTAGTCTACGGGTATTTGCTTAAGCGAATAAAATGAATATAAATTCTTGGATCTTGTGGAAGCTTAAAAGTTCTTTAGAAGGCATTACTTTGTAACATTTTCAGATAATTTAATTTCTTAGATAGCTGTGGGAGCGGGTACATCTGCATAATTAACCTTTTGCAAAATATTTGGGGAAGCTAGTGCCAGGAAAGTCAAATTTCGGGAGTCTGCCGTTGTCTATACATTTAACATTTAAAAGCATTTTTTTTTTAGAGAGAAGAAGGTGACCCACTATATTTCTCTTTATCGGCTACTTTCTTTCTGACCGCCACCGCGTTCGTACACCGGATTGGCATGAGCGAATGCTCATAAAAACACGGAAAAAAAAACGGAATTTCACTGCAATTACAAACATTATTTATATATTCATTGAGATAATTTGAAAATAGCGCTTAAGAGAGTCTTCTACTTGGCACTTGGATAACAGAAAATGTAAATAATTAGCAGATGCTGCTAAGCGTGTACTTTTTCGCAACTAAAAAGGTTATTAAATTTTGATAAATTGCGAAGAAACTTTATTAAGTATCACAATATATCGCCAAAATCAGTGGAAAATTTTTGGAAAAATTTGGGGAATGAAAGAACACTGACTGGAATCTCCTTTCAACAAAAAATTTACAATATAGAGTATAAAAAAGGCATGTCCATCAATAACAAGTAACGGGCAAACGTAATCACAAGCGCATTTCACTTTTCCTATGAAGTGTGTGTGTGTGTGTGTGTGTGTGTATCCCTAAGATCGAGGTCTCTTTTGAGCGAAAAGTTTAGAATATAGATATGAAAGAACCTCAGTACATCAGTACATTAGTAACAAATAACTGCCGTCCTGCCTAAGGTTTCACATTTCCTATGAAGTCCGCAAGACTGACATCTCTTTTCAACAAAAAATTTAGAAAATACAGCATAGAAAAGCCGGATTCATCAATAACAAGTAATGGGCGAACGTGATCCGGTTTCACATTTCCTATAAAGTTTTGTTTTCGCAAGACCGAGGTCTCTTTTCAGCCAAAAGTTCATTTTCAAGGCTTACATTCTCTTTTCTTTTTTTTCAAATTAAAAATACTCGTCGGGAGCCTTATTTTAACCGACAAAGACATGTCTTTGCCTTCAAAAGTGTTAAATCAATCAATACAAGCGATCGATTGTATTGCAATTAAATTGTGTATAATGTGGTAGAGGGTATGAAGCATATCTCGTATTATTACGAATCTTGTAGCGAATTCAATGAACTCTCACCCTTTGATAGTTGCTGCTGTAAAATGAATAAATAAAATTGTTCAAGAAGAACACACACATATATACATACACACGTACACACACGAACAGGCGAACACACATTATATACATTCATAGGAACGGTTGTATTGTCATGAAAGAGTGAAATATCTTTACACATGAACATTATTAAATTTATGCAGTGATTGTGACGGTGAGGATAATGATGATGATTACTGTGCGCTAAGTTCAAAAGTGATGAAAAGAAAGAGAAAAAATGAAAAAAAAAACAAAAATTCAAATATTTTTCACTTTAATATTTAAACGAAGAAAAACTAAATGCATTTTCATCCTTTTGCTTGATTATAAGCACAAAGTATTAGACTAATGTGTTCTCCATTTGAATTTATGGCAAACAAAATAATAAAGCATTCTTCATATTACATTTCTTTTTAGCGAAGTAGCGACGTATTCCGATTTTGTTTTACCGTTTGTTGAAAGAAGAAAAAAAAAGAAAAAGAACCGTTAGCAAAGCGTAGAAGATGGGTTTTATTTATTTACGTTATGTTTTCTCCATGAAACATATGTATTTTTCTATTTACACTCGCCACCGAAGTATGAGCGGTATATTCATTTTGTCGAAACGTCTGCAACGAGCAGAAGGAAGCTTCAGAGACCCCCCAAAGAGAGCATATATTCTATAGCAGACAAATGCACAAAAATTTGAACATAGATTCGTGGGCGATGCGGGAGCACCTGTGCAACAATCGAACTAATTGGTCACGCCTACCCAAAAAGCTTAAAATTTAATTTTTTTTGCGGAAAAACAAGTTTGAAAGATCCCGTAAAGTACATAAACTTTTGACTAGTTTCAATTTTGGAATCCACATACGCATGTCCATCTGTCCGCCAGCCCAACTGTGTAGTATCTGTGGTAAACATTCTCCCATTTGCGAAAATGAATATATCGGAAAAGAATTTCGAAATCCGCAAAAGAATTTCGAAGTGACCAAACCTGTTCAAATGACGCGCCTGCAACGCTTACTTGTCTGTTCGATAAAAATTTTGATATTGAAAATAAAAAAAATCAGCTGCGTCCTCCCAATGAACGCATGAAAATGTAGTTCTTTTACTTTTTTTCTCTTTTTTAGGATAACGACGATGGGTATAAAAAATTCGTTCACGCCCAAATATAATTATCTTATTTGTTATTTATTGGTTTTAAAGATAACAGTTCCTCAAATAGTAGCTTTCATGGGGCTTTCGTAAGAAATTGATTTTTGTAAAAAGTGGCCTTAAATGATATCTTAAAGTGGGCGGTTTTATCATAAAAAATTAATGTTAAATTTCGGTAATGGGTTACTCAGGTTCAATCGAATGTCCTGTCTCTACTTAGGATTTTCAATTTTTTGGCGTACGTTTGGCCATCTTCATCTTCGTTTTGTGCAGACTTTGCAAGATATGTCTATTACCTATCTGTACTTGTTATGTATTTAGTCCATTTGCACTCGAGATCGAGGGGTAACTGCAACGAAAATGGTAATTAACGATTAGAGATTCACGATCAAAATGATGATGATATGTGTGGTCATCTGTGAATACATTTACTATTGACACTAACGGAAAACTGGTATCACAGATCTAGCGGAAGGAAAAATCAGTAAGAAAATAGAACCGACCTTTAGATACACTAATCCTCTTTTTGATAACTGAATTTGTTGGTTGACTGATCAGAGAAATTGTTTCGCTAAATTCTTAGATTTCATGATGCCAACATCCCTAAATTTTATAGTCTCGACTTAAGATGGGGCTTGCATTACCAAGTCTTTCATACAAAATTATTGACACTAACTCAAGGTAATAATAAATTGATATCTGTCCGTTTCTTTGTGTCTTAACCTTTCGTTACGCGAGATCTGTCGATTGCATTGCCCAGGTTTTCCTCTGCATTCAAAGGCTGTACTAAACGTACTTTCGCGGCATATGAGTGAGAAGTCAGTGAATAGAATAAACATAAAAATATGTAAATTTTGAAATACCGATACATTTGAAAAAGATCTGATCATTATTCTTCCCTTATATGTAGTCCCGCCAAAACATATTATTCCCTGATTGTCAACTTATGGGAAACTTAAGAATTTCGTGCTCTTCCGCTTTGGTTTCTCTGCTAGCATTACCGTCTGCTTATCTGCCGTTGGTTGTTGAACCATGCTCATGAGTCTACAGTTTACAATAGAAAGTTAAAAGTTGTCCTAAACCTTCTGAATTGCTGCGAATAAAAATAAAACGGGATTTAGAAATGCAATGCTCATTAAAACGTGTGCGACTGCAAAAATTGCAAAACGATATCTGATATAATTCATGCTAAATGAATGTTTAAATGTGTATGTAATCAATCACGTCAATAAAGCCCAACTTACTTATCAAAGCAGATCTACTAATGTGCATTTATTCATGTACATAAGACGTTGTATGAAAAGTAGCCTGACTCGAAGCATTTTAAATGTCGCTCGTTCCAGGTTCCGTGTGCCCGAATAGTGTGAGGGTCACAATTTTCATCAAAATATCTTCGAATTTGCGATCTATAGGCTGAACACAGGAAAAAAAGGCGACGGATAGACGGACAGACAAGCAAACACATTGGTATAATAAAAAGTGGGTCTATCTCAAGCCTTTCCCCGTATTGCACAACATAATACACCCACGCACCACAAGTGGCATAGCGTATAATTACGCGACATTTCTAGTATATTTCATTTGTTGGATAAATAATATATAGAAATAAGTTAAATATAATTTTCCACATTGTTTTGGCTGTCCGGCCATATCTAATGCCAGGCTAGAAATTTCTCTTGTACGACCATATACACACACTAGCAGCTTTGTCAAAGATTTGCCTCATGCTTACTTCCACGTGGAAGTAAACAATCCCCCTTGGATTGTTTGACTGATCTGCTCACAGTTAGCGAAGACCTATTCATCATTATGGTCTTCTTTGTTATTTGTCTGTCAAGGTACTAAGGTAATTGATTGACAAAGTTTACGTATTCATCGCATTATACAAATAAAAAAGTTCGTGCGGTTTTCTCAGTAGATTGTTCCCCTTTGTCATGTACCTCTAATCGAATAAGAACATATTATAGCGCGTTTGAAAGATGGCAGTATGCAGATATTTACCAAAAATATCTTGAGTTTTGTGTGTGTGTGTTTATTCAACGAATATTTGGAATAGCTGGGTTTTGAAAATAAGACAAAATTCTCAAAAAACTTAGTTCTATTTTGTAATACAACATCGTTTAGACGAGTAATGACTCGCATGCTCGGGGTGCTTATGATAGAGATACTATATTAAAGTCATCAGCCGGTTAAGGCTTTCCACTCGCTTTCAGTCTGAAAATTTGTATCCTAAGGACACGCCGTGTTCTACTTAACCAATCATTGGTGGAGCCGGCAAAATTCTTGGGAAACTTTGGAAGATCAGAAGATTGCGACTAGGGCTATATACAACAGGAATCTCGATATTTGTATATAAATGAATCACACAAAAAGAGGATTTAATGAACCGAATTTCCGTCTGCAAATGACTGATGATGATGATGAAACGGAACTAAATCAAGAAGAGAGCTGGGTAGCATACTATCGTAATGAAAAAAGAAAATCTTTGTTAAAAATGACTGAAACCGCACAAACGGTATAAAAGCCAAAGGTCATGCCTTGCAAGGCTATGCTTCGTGTCTGGTGGGTTTGAAGGAGAATTATGCATTGCGAGCTGCTCCAAACTGGCCACACGATTGTTTCCATCCTCTATAGTCAAAAATTAAAGCAAGTGAAAAGTTCGATATTAAACAGTCCTCAGGCATCATCCAGGACGATTCCAGACTAGACACTTCTCTATATTTGTGTTTTGGGAAAAGTGAAAGGAGTTTTGCTATTCATCCACTGAATAGTCAGAACTTTGCCTCGGCTGACTACAATTTATTTTGCTGCCTAGAGTAGTCTGTAGTTTGCTAGTAGAGTAAAGTTGACTTCGAAAGAGGCGTTGGTTCAGCTTTTACAAAGAAATCGCATAGAATCGCTTTGTTCTGGAAGTTTAATAATTTTATCAATACAACGGAGCAGGCTATCGACCAGAACACAACATGTTTGGTTGAAAAGAGCTCTTTTACAAATTTTTAAAAACGCTACGAAGTTTTTCTTTTACCTAATATCCTCCTGTAACCTAGTGAGGCGAAAATTCCACTCACTTACTGACTGTAAACAGCTCTTTAATTCCCAAAATAAAATGGTGTGATTTTTTTATAAATTATCATATCACACACAAGTACATGTATGTCATTCACATGCCATATTAAGTTAATCGCTTCGCAATGTCGTCTGTTAATTGAAAAGCTTCGAATGTCTTCAGTAGGAAATGCATTTTCATGAATCGTTTCCTGTTATGTGCTTAATTGTCTCTCTTCTCTTTTGGCTTAAATATTGAATGGACAAGAATATAATATATATATATATATATATACGCAGCAGTTTTAAAGGAAAGAATCAAAATAATTCTGTTCTGGTAAATCTAATGTTTCTTGTTAGAAGGGTTGAAGGATTTTAAAATTTGTTACCTAAAATTAATATTAAGGTATGAAATAAATTTGTTACAGATTTTATAAAAGATTTAAACTCATTCCGCTCCGAGAATAGTCAAAAACCGAATAAATGAACAAAACAAAAAAACAAAAAATAAATAAATATATAAAAAAACAAGATTGTTGACATTTTTGCCAAGTAACTGAAAAAAGGAAAAATGGAAAAAAGGACAAGCAATTGTATTTTGCACTTGCTTTTACCGTTTTCTTTCTCATTCCCCTTATCTTTTTGTCATTATCTACTCTACGTTAGTAAAAAAAAGAAAAAAATAAACGCTAGGCTTCAAGGTCAAGAGACATGACTTTATAATTGTACCTTAGTCTATGCATACGTCTCCTCTACATGCATATACATATATGAAGAGAGAAGACATTATTTATTCATTCAAATAAAAAAAAAAGCACTCCTTTGGCAACACTTGTTATTTAACATGTTGTGAATACATAAATAGGTCACCAGAGGTTTGATGTGTTATTTTTCGACAGAGAGGCAAAAAGAGAAGAAACCAAGAAAGTATGGCAAAAAAAGGACAAAATCCACGTCATAAAAAGCAGCAAGAAAAAAAAACAAAAAAAAAAAAATGTAAGAAAGAAGAAATGCTTCCATAAACAGTTTGATGTAAAGAACTGAAAGCAATTTATGTAAAATACTTGAAAAGCCGAACGCTTGCACAGACGTACAAGGGAAATGATATTAAAAAGATGTCTACAATATGGAAGTAATGGAAATTCTTCTCAAAGAACGAGATGAAAAGACAAGACAACTTGTAAACGGGCACGATAGAAGGTGCTGTTAAACTCTCCCAGGAATGTGTTTACATTCATACCATTGTACGTACACACAGAGAGTAGAGGGAGAAATGCTTTATTAACAATTTATCGCTTACTAAGCGATATTTGTGTATGAAGCATAAGCAACAAATCAGATAAGAAAATATATTCGTATAAGCACGTAAGCCAATCCAGAAGTGACTTAACTTGTTGCAAAAGTCGGTAAGAAAATGCGGAAGTGATTTACTTAAATGAGAAGTTGTTTAAAGTACGCTGCATAATATTGCTGTATGTGTGTTTGTAGGCAAAATATTGATTCCATAATGAAAATATTTTTACATATTATTTTATCACGCCGGTCAACGATTTGGGTAATACTTACGAACAGAAATCAATAATTTAAAGAGTTATTCAGGCGGCGGTCTCCTTTACATTCTATCTCGTAAAACTTCGCCAATAAATCATAAGAGTAACATACACTTGAATAACAATTTTATCATAACCTAGTTAAGTCACGTAAGCTAGTTTATGACAGCTTTTGCAGAAAAGAGAAAGACGTTGAAAAAATGAGTGAGTACGGAGCGTTAGTTAATCCGAATAATAATAATACTAATATGCGAATATATCAAATCACTCAATAAGTCTCCGGTCTAACACGTCTACGGCGAAACTGTTGAAAGGCCAATACGACTTCTCGATGGCATCAGCCTTCAAACGAAATGCCCCACAAAACGTTTACAACTGTTACAACTGTTTTCAAGCATTGATTAAACGCTGTTTTGAAAGGTGTTATGGCGATTCTTGTCTACCGCAGAGATATTTTTTTGCGCGGTTCGCTAACTTTAAACCAATACTATAGTGTATGGAATTTTGATTTTTTTTTTTTTTTTGGTAAAGATGTCAGAGTCGAATATAATTTTTCTAGTTGTCAAGAATTTTTTTATATCTATTACCGAAGGATGGGGAATATATTCATTTTGTCAAAACGTTTGCAACGTTCAGAAGTTAGCATTAGACACCCCACAAAGTAAATATATATTCTCGATCAGCATCAAATTCAAAATCGCTTTAAGCATGTCCGTCTGACCGTCTGTCCATTTGTGTAATGTCCGTTGTAGACGTTCTCCTGGCCGCAAAAATGAATCCATCGACCTGAGATTTGGCAGAAACATGAAAGTTATTGCACGCAGCTTGCTTTTGCAAATGAGCCCAATCGATAGAAGAAAACGCATACAGTATTACGTAAAGCAAGAACAAATTGTTTTTTTGATCATTACTCATAAACTCTGGCAGATAAATGTATAAGAATTAGCACATATATTTTCTGGGTGATGCTGTAGTACCTGTACAGAGATGCAGAAAATTGACCACGCCTACACAATACATGTCAAAATTTAAGTTTTTTTCAGTACCTTTATAACGGGCAGAAACAAGCTTCAAAAAACCCATAAAATATACAAGTTCTTGGCCAGCTTGAAATTTGGAGTGCAACCTACGCATCTGTCCGTTTGTCCGTCTGACCAACTGCGTAGTATCTTTGATAAACATTGTCCCGTTAGTGAAAATGGAAGTATTGCCTACAAATTTACAAAAGAATTTGGAATTAAGCTAAACTTTTCAAAGAACACGCCTACAACGCTCACATGCGTATACGAAAAAATTTTGTATTTTCAATAGAAGAAATCAGCCGCGCCCACTCAATATTATAGAGCATGAAAGCGCATTTCTTTAATTTTGTTTTGTTTTTTTTACGATAACGATGATGGGTATAAGAGATTCGACCACGACTGAATGTAATTTTTTTACTTGTTACTAATGTTAGATTAAATTATGTTATAGTAGATGCACTCGCATCTTCTAACTAAAATAAAAATGCCTTCACATGGAATATGTCCTTTAATTCTCCATAACTTGAGCGAAAATTTGCCGCCTTTATGTTCTTCATTGGATTCAAAGACTCACTTCTCGCATTGCCATCAAATGAATTGTTCTCTTCATCGTCACTGGTGTTATGTTGCACATCGCGGCAATAATAAAGAGTTGCACCATGTAGGCAGATAGATTTGAGTACTTTTGCCATTTATACGCACCGAAGACACCAAAAAAGTTTTTCATTAGATTAGGCGAAGTATAGCTGCCAGCATCTGACTGTTTGTTCGAATACCTTAAGCCAAGCATTAAGCAATCGAGTAATGGCACGCAGGCAGCGAGAAGACTACTAATCGCCCACTTGCCTACAATTGTGGCTCGTGGAGAATGCAGGGGTGACGATGTCTGGCTGTCAGAATTTTGCAATATTGACATTAAGCGTTTATTGTCTCAATTAGCGGCATTGGCAGTGCGTTAGTCACGTTGAAGTTAGAGAATTTGAGTAGATATGGTTAACGTTCTTTCACGGCATACGTTTGACTTTTGGATGAATTTTGAAACCCATATTATTCGAAATATACGGTGATCTTGGTTCACCTGTGAAGCTATTCTTAACTATTTAAAATAAAATGTAATTAGACAAGTGACGGACATACGAATGAAAGCAAGTTTTGACTGTCAAACGCATTTTCCAGTTAAGCCAAAAAACTGTGAAACTTGAATGATAAAAAATTGAGGGCGTGAAGACGTTTTTAAAGGATTAACTAAATCATTTGATTGCGTCTTTTTTTGTTTTCAGATTGAGGTGACAGTGAGAAGAAGAAGAATAAGTAAGAAATCGCATAAAGAAGAAAGCCAAGTACATAAGTTAAATAACAAAGTCAGGGCGTAAAGAGCATGAAGTTAAAAACATGCTTTGTAAACGAAAGAATGAACGTACACATGCACATGTACGGTGTGTGTGTATATGGGTGGATGGATGTTTATTTTAAAGTTGTTTATGTACACTGTCAAATGATTTGGCTGGATTTGCTAAGTGAAAATGAATTTTTAATGCTTACAAATATGGATTTGTTGTTTCCTTCAAAACCTCAAAAGTAAGCAAGAAATGCATTTTTTCTTTCTTAGATCCGTTACCTGAGGATGTTTGTATTATTTTTTAAAATTGTTCATTTTTCAAGTTACGTTGAAGTTTCCTCAGAGACTGTGGATTATTTGTTCTTTCGTTTTTTTTTTTTCTTTTTTTCTCTCCTTAATCTGCAGGTTAAGTGCTTGGGGGAAGTGGGCTTTAATGCCATTTTTTTTTTTTTTTTTTGTCAAGAGAACAGTAGTGTAATAAAATTACGCAATATATGGCAAAGAGTTCATAATGGATTTGGGAACACTTTGTAAGAATGTCAAATGTTTGTCGTAAAGTTATACTACTTGTAATGGTATTCTTATCGTATAATTTAATATAGAATTGTTTCAAAGTTTTTTATTCTTTTTTAATTTATTAAAAAATTCACCACTAATGGCCTGCTATTGGATCTCAAGTTATTTATTTATGTATTTAATTTTATTCTGATATCCCTGCATCAGTACTAAATTTCAAATCGATTTAAGCATGTCCCTCTGTGCGTCTTCTAAAT
This sequence comes from Glossina austeni, assembly GCA_000688735.1. NCBI lineage: Eukaryota > Metazoa > Arthropoda > Insecta > Diptera > Glossinidae > Glossina > Glossina austeni. The sequence continues at coordinate 204,257 of KK502610.1, forward strand.
GTCTATTGTAAACATTCTCCTGGCCGCAAAAATCAAGTTTTCGGCTTCAAATTTGGCGGAAACATTGGAAGTTCTTGTACGCAGTTTACTTTTGAAAATGGGTCAACTCGGTCTCAGAGCGCGCCCACAGCAGTGAGTAAACTGAGAACACTTCTGCTTCTCAGAAGGAAAGGTTTTTTGCTCATTACTACAAAAATGTGAACGCACATGTTCTGGGCGAAGCTATAGGTCCTGTACAAAAATGAAAAAAATTGACCACGCCTACCCGATATTATAGTGTATCAAAATTTAATATTTTTTTCAATACCTTTGTAAGGTGCAGAAGGAAGTTTCAAAAACCTCATAAAGTATATACAGTTCAAATTTATAATGCACCTAAGTATGTCCATCTGTTCGTCTGTCCAACTGTGTAGTAAGTAGTGAAAATAAATATATCGCCTATAAATTTTCAAAACAATTTGACACTTCCACGCCTACAATGCTTACACGCCCATGCGGCAAAAAATTTTATTTTGAAAATAGAAAAAATCAGCCGCGTCCGCTCCATACTGTAGAGCATGAAAATGTAGTGCTTTTACTTTCACCGTCTTTTCAGGATAACGGACATGGGTATAAAAGATTCCGTCACGACCGAAGATAATTTTCTTACTCCTTTATTATTACCAACGCATTATTTTATGAGACAATATTACAAACCCATCGCTACATCAAAGTTGCAACCGTATTTTGAGCAAGATCACAGACATGTTGCAAGTCACAAGACTTTTGTATTTGTAAATGTTGTTTGCGTCACTTAACAAGGTTGTTTTTCTTTTAGTTAACAAAGTTGATATTCGAGCGTTTTGTTCGGACTATCGTTTCGAAATATAAAAATTGATCAAAAAAGTCAAAGAAACTGTGATAAGGAAAGACGTTGTTTTCGCTTATAACCAGTGATCGGTCACGACATTAGAAGAAACGTCTTTATTTAAACTCAAAACGTCAGTCTGTACTGGATCGCAAGTTTGTGATCACAACAAAAGAACTTATTAACGTCAAAAGAGCCCTTACTTCACGAAAATCTCTTCGAAACAGAGGGAGCCTTATGTGATAGCCTCTTTTATCCTCTTTTATCTGCTCCCCGGCTTAGTGTACACATGTGAAAACTCACAAACATCTGTAGCGTTTAGTTATATTATATATATTGTTAAACTAGACTACAAACACTCTTACTTCAGTCGAAAGACACAGATTGTGATCGAACACAAATTCCGTAATGTCGAAACGTAAAATTGTGTGATAGGTAGCGAAAGCGCGTGATTTAATAGTTTTGAACAACTTCCAGCTAAATAAAGCTTCATAAGTATAGCATTGATACACAAATAATTGGAAGCAATGAATAGTTCGTCGTGGTAGTTGGTCGAGTAGGTCGAGTAGGTCGATTAAAAATAAACCAGAGTGAAGCAATAACATACTTGGTAGCTGAGTGTCATCGCAGACAGCAGGATAAGATCATCTAGGCAGGTGGCCATGGAAAACTACAATAAGTATCTGTGTCTCTTCTGAAAGGTAGAATGTTTATTATTGCGCGACAGAGATCCCCGTTCAGTGCAAGTAGATATTGATCCGACGAAGAATCTTTCAGTCTGTCTCCTCGTTTTTGCAGGACCACTTTCTTAATTTTCTTATCAAAATAGGAATAAGTATAGCATAGGTATACAAATAATTGGAAGCAATGCATACTTCGTCGCGGTAGTTGGTCGAGTAGGTCGAGTAGGTCGAGTAGGTCGAGTAGGTCAGTTAAAAATAAACGACGATAAAATTATATATATTTATATAATAATATGTATTTATATATATAACACATGTGGTAGCTGAGTGTCATTGCAGAGAGCAGGATAAGATCACCTAGGCAGGCGGCCATGGAAAACTGCAATAGGTATCTGTATCTCTTCTGAAAGGTAGAATGTTTATTATTGCTCGACAGAGATCCCCTTGCAGTGCTTAAGAATATTGATCCCACAATGAATCTTTCAGTCTGGCTTTCCCTTTTTACCGGTGCGCCTTCTTAATTTTTCGCAATAATTTTCTTATCAAAATTTCTGGTTTGTAAAGCTTACGACATCTATGTAAGTGATGAGTAGAATGTAATATAATCGCGTTTTAACATTGTGTGTGCGAAATAGAATGACAAAAGTTAATAACAAATGTTTTGTTAGTAAACGTTAGAAATTACGTTTGAGACAACAGCACCTCAGCAACAATGTATTTAAAATCAGTTAAACTGCATCAAAGGAATGGAATGAAATGAAATGTTACTGAGGAAATCAATTAAGATTTTTCAACAAATGGATTTTTTGTGTGTGTTGTCTCTTTCGTTTTTCACAAAAGCAAAAAATTTTTCACACAATAATGTCCTGTTCGGTTTCCTTTTATGCACGCTTTTACAACGATTCAATAAAGTTTCCATTTGATAAACGGGTACGTGCAACTTTGTTTACACAAAATAGTCATTTAACATGATATTTGCATGTCCGTCTTTGTATGTATTTGTATATGGCTGTTCGTGTGTGCGTGTGTGTGTGCGTGTGTGTGTGTGTGTGTGTATGCGCGTGTATGTGTGCTTGTACTCGAGCCAACAATTTTCTGGTCAAGGCACAAAGAAAAGATAAAATGTAAACAAAACCTAGTTGTGAACACAAGCATCAAGTGCTTCTTGTGTTTTTGTTTGTAAACATGAACAGATGGATATATACATACATACATACAACAGCTGCAAAAAGATAGATAAAATGAACTAAAGGAAAAGTTTTTTTTTCCGATTCTTAAACTTCTTACAGCATACTTATAGTTGTAAGAGTATAAAGCCAAAGCCGGCTATTCTCTCTCTTCTTCTGCTTTCGTCCAGCGGCCACAATTGGAATTTTCGTTTAATGGAAATTTCATAAATTAGCACAACGTGCAAGTGCCTTCGATTATAATGGGAAATTGAAAAAATATTGATCCCTAAAAGTCAAACACAAAATTGAAAGATTCATACCATTCAATCAACTCATACTCATCTACATAGCTATTTGGATCTAATCAATCTTGCTTCTATTAGTAGGCTCAATACTTTTTGAAATATAGTTTATAAAGGTATTCGTGTATTGCATGTAAGAATGGTAATCAAAGTAAACTAAAAAACGTTTTTCTACAGAATCATGTCAACTAAGTTTAGACGTATGTAGTGCATCTTAAAGCACGCTGGTAGGCAACCTATGGCCCGCAGGTCATCAATTCCCTTCAGACAACCCCTTTCATAATATCAAGTAATGTGCTTCAGTTTAGCAAATAAATAATTATAAGCGGTGAAGAAATAAAAAAAATTATTAGGTCAAGAAGTTTTTCTTGAGTTTATCATAAAAGATCGGCCTCAGATATTTTATTTAAAGCACCCTCTATCGTTTGCTATTACCTCCACCTTCTTATTTTTCAATTCCGTACGAAGAGAATAACTTTTGGGCTGTGCTCATAAGAGAAGATGGCTTGCTAGAGCAGAGAGTCATCGATTGAAACTAACATTAATCAGAGGGAATAAAGTCTAATTAGTCCAGCGAGCAAACCAACGCTTTCCAGTTCAGCATTGTTAACGATGCCTGTATAAGTTCTCTAATACTGCATTAGTTCTTCTTGGCTGCATTCTCTAATAATGGCTTAGTTTATAATCATAATACACGACTTCCAGCTGACCCCCTAAGTAAAAACGCGAAGAAGTACACTTTTTATTCGCGTCTTTGATCTTGTAATGTATCCGTTATTTATCCCCTATGATGGGAGAGCAGCGTTACCGTTCGAATTAAATGGCGTAAGCTTGAAAGTACTATTCCTAGGGGGATAGGGAGAGAAGGACAAGCAGTTAGAGCGGGAAGGAAGTAGAGAGAGCCTGTGAGCTAGAGAGAGAAAATGGATGAGGGTCTGGAGGCAAGGATAGGAGAAGGAGAGTTAGAGAGAGAAGTCGTTTTTCTCTTGTAAAATAGAGAGAACTTAAGCATTCTTTCTAAAGTAAAACTTTTTAATATATATATTTTGCCCGATTTTGACGAACAGTCAAACAAGGTTGTCGACACCGATTTAAGCATTAACATACTTGAATGCTGATAAATGTTTTTCTCTTAAAGAGTAAAAAAAAGGAATCTTTGCTGAGATGAAAAAAAAATTACATCATTATCCGTTATGCTTCATCATGCATGCGTTCGTTTATAGCCGGGAGGAGTACACAACCACACATCCGCATATATATATATGTATATATATAATATACATATACGTATGCAAACCATCTACTGTAACTGATTTTTAATTAAGTTGATTATAGTTTTCCATCTGGAAATCCTGTACAATAATTTACTCAATGTGGGATGTGTGTGTTCTTCATCACTTGCCACGCAGCGCGTGCTTTACTTTTTAAATCGTAAAAAAGAAAAGTGACTTAAAAATGAAGACATTTTTTCGCAGAAATCATTTTTTACGAGAGAAAATAATTTCAGAATTATTTCATTTAGTTGAGAATATTTTTTGTTTTATTTATATGTATAAACTATTTGGTCGACACTTTTTGTGGTAGTTTTTAAAGTTGCTACTGCCTTTCTGTAGATATAAAATAAAAAAATGTCAGTGATGTTTTGTAGAAAAGTTTCTCCACAACAAGTCTCTCACTATATAAAGAACGCTGCACTATAAGAAGACATTTGTTAAGTATATCTTAAAAATATCCGTCAATTTGTATTAAACCGTCAGAGTGTAATTGACGTGAACTCTGAACAGAGATTTAAGTGAAATGCTTACTCTTATGCCTGACACCGAAGGACAGAGGTACACACGATATGTTTCTCAGCTTGCGGATGAATTTTTGATTCGTAATGCAATATATCTGCCGGTGGCGGGCCCTCCCTCTCCCGCCCCCTCCCTCCACCCGTCACGCAGAACACAAAAGACGATAAACTGGAATTCAGAAACCAAAGCAATTAGTAATCTAGAACTTTAGATGACGAGCAAGGCTCGGTAAAAGGCGGGCGGAAATGTCATTTCGACGAACCAATGCTTTGTAATTTTTATAGCTAGTTGTAGGATATGATAAGATCGGCTAGAAGGCGTTTTGTTCGTCCAAAACCGTTTTACTTTGTCAAAAAATATATTTTTGCAATGCGACTGAAAACAACTTTTTGCCTTAGGGTTCTATTAAGGTAAGAAAAGAAATCTCTACCAGCTTGCACTGTAGGGTAACATGGACTAGGAAACGAAAATTCAAAAAATTTAAAAAAAGGAGATATAATATCTGCAAGGAAATCGAAACGATAAGTTGACCTTCTTTAGCATAAAATAAGTGAATTTAAGTTAAAAACTTTAAAAACTTTACGGAGGAAGTGGTCTTACGAAAACTAGAGTACAAAACATTTGACAATTTTTCTTAACTCAAAAACTGCTTGCCGTAAAGCTTTCTGATCAACATTCACATGTTTATATATATATATATACATAGCCAAGCCCGCGAACTTCAAGTGCCACCTTTTTAAAATCCCAAAATGGCGGCACTAATTTTTTCTCAGGAAGGTAACCGTCGAAGTCTATTTAAACCTGGTGGAGCCGCCATTTTAGAATAACGAAAGTGTTTTTTAAACCTATGAAAGATGAAACGAACTGGCATTAATTAAAAAGTGTTTGAATGAATCACAAGCTACAACTTGTGTGTAGAGCTTGCCTTCTAGACGCAGGGTTCTTGTATTAGAAGAAGCCGCGTTTAAAAAAGGAAAATAGATTCATTTGCCAACCATCTGGACAACGGATTGTCCGCTGCTTCAAATCAAAGCAAACGGGGCGACATCTTTTCCTCAAACCTTCTCATCTGAGAAGAAATTTTTAACTTTAGTAATGTTGTAGCAGTGGCAGAGGTTGGAAGCTTGAATGCTCACTAGAATATCTTTGGTATAAAGGGAGATCTTTAAACCTTTACTTAGCTTAAGAAAAAGTAAAAAGTAAAAAGTTATTAAATAAACTACAAATTTTTATTTTCAGAAATTTTTCAACTTTTTTATTAAGCACAAAAAAAATGTTATTGTTATTGTATTACTTTTGAGAATTAAAAAAAAAACAATTATGTGAATTGTCTAATTAAAAAAGTAATCACTTATCACACACTGATAAAAAAAAAAAAAGAAAAAAAAGAGACACTCCGTAGGGATTACGTGCATTGAATTTAATATTAAATCCTTTAGGAATTGATATGAGCTCATAATAAATGTTACATTTCGAAACACTTTCGAGATGATATTTAATGTTCGCTTCCCTTTCCCCATAAAAGTGATGAACGCATTGTATGTCATTTTTCACAAAATTTATTTAATTGATTTTTGATATACGAGAGTAAATGTTTTTAGTAAATAACAAGCACTTTAAGGTTTTAATTTTCTTGGATTTTTATTTTATTATCTGACAGGACGTGATTGCTTGGACCAAACACGCACCCGAAAAAAACAAAAAAAAAAGAGGGAAACATATTTAAGCTAAAGGGAAAAAACACTCTCCCCTGTTTACCCTGTTATTTGGCACGTATTCCATTTCAAAAAGGAAATGATAGCAGTGAACACGTTCCCGCATACACATGTACTTGTGTGTTAAAATAATGTTTATTAACTGAGTGTGTGAGTAATACTTTAGCATTAGTAGAACTTAAGTGTGTAAAAAAATAAACATTTACAGCATAAGGTATTAAATAAACTTAACTTGTAGCTTATTAGCAGAATGTTTTGGATTCATTTAAATAACGTCCTTGGGCGTGTTCTATAGAAGACAATAGTAGTGCACGATCCTATCACAGCAGCTTAAACCGCGAAGCAAGATTTAATTCACGTCCAAAACATTTTTAGAAGAATTTTATTACAACGACTTTTAAGTCTAGTAAGTAAGTAAGACTTGAATGCGGGAAGGAAGGGGGCTTAAAATTGATTTGCATGCAAACATAGCTATGTGTAAATGAATATATAGCGCGTTAAGTCATTAAAAAAGATAACCATTTCGAATCTGCCAATAACGAACTAGGAAAACCATGTCCGCCTCATTAAGAAAAAAAAAAAAAAACAATAAGAAAATTATATTCGGTCGCGATTGAATCTTTTATACCCATCATCGTTATGCTAGAAAGGACAAACACAGTAGAGGAACTAAATTTTCAAGTTTTATAATATGGAGTGGGCGCGGCTGATAATTTCTATTTTCAAAATAAAACTTTTTTTCGTATAAACGTACGGGCATTGTAGGCGTGTCATTTGAAAAGTTTAGGTCCAAATTCATTTGCAAATTTATGGTAGATGTTTTTGTTTTCGCTAAGGGGGGAAACTTACCGCAGATACTACACAGTTGCGCAGACAGACAGATGGAATGAATAGACGGACGTATTTAGTTGAATTCCAAATTTGAAACTGAACCGCTTTTTGAAGGTTGTTTCCGCTAAGATTTATTAATAATGAACAAAAAATTAATTTTTCATTCCGTTTGAAAAACGGAGATGCCCTCAGGTTACGTAGCGCTTTCACCGATTTGGCCCATTCTCAATTCCAACCTGCATGCAAGAATTTTCTGTTTCTGCCAAATTTGAAGCCGAATGGGAGAATCTTTACAATAGGAATTACACAGACGGACAGACCGACATGCTTAAATTAATTTAGAATTTTATGCTGATCAAGAATACATATAGTTTGTGGAGTCACTGATGCTTCCTTTTGAATATATCCCTCTTATCTTTCAGTGATGGGTATAAAAAAAGTGAAATCAGAAACAAAAAGCGCAATAAAAGAAGGAGAAAAACAAACTCCAACTACCTAGAGCTATAATAGTGCATTCACTTCTATCTGTAATATCACAATTCTATTAGGAATTATTCCAGCATCTAAACAAACAAAACGAAATAAACGCGAACGAATATGGACAGAATCGAGTATTTGTTAATCGCATATAATGTGGCATAGGCGAGTTTCAGTGAGTTACATAGAACTATGTTAACGTCATAGTATGAATCGTGCTAAATGGGACAAAATGTATAAAAATTTAATCGATTCTATAATGGAAATATATAACGGAAACAAACTCTTCCGATTTCTATTAAATTCGTTTTCTTTTAAGGATGTACACGCCGTATATTTATTAACCATAGGTACGTTTGTGTGAAACATGAAATGGGGGCAAACTATAAGGTTTACATATTACATTAAACATAGAGCGGACGGCTTTCTGGGGCCAAACGTTTTATATATAATGGGTACTAAAAGCTTCGACCCAAGCCGAATATAAATTTTGTCTTCCTTTATAGCATTGTGCAGATGAATTCCATTTTCCATCTGGCTTGCTTAAGATCCATGCGATTATATAAACACAAGAGATTTATATAAACACGTAGAGTAAAGCTTCATGTAAAGAGTGTAAATAAACATGAAGTTGCTTAAAGAACTTTTACTTTCAAAAGCCATAGCCTTTGCTTTTCAATAAAAGGGTGCTATTAAAATACTTATGAACAATAATTTTTTTAAGGAAAATCCAAATTTTGTTTTGTTTCCCTTTCTCTCTTTCTCACTCTCTCTCTCTCTCTTTTTGCCGATCGCTCTAAGAAACACGCAAAAAGAACAAGACACCGCCAAAAAACTGTTGGTCTCTGCTAGAGCAATAAATGCCTTTACGTACATTTGGTTATGTAAAACATATGCGTACGTACACAAAACATTTTCCATTTCCTATCGACACTTGCAAGGTGCTAAGGGAAAGATTGCCTTAATATATTATATAAAATTTTGTGGTTTGACAACTTTTTTGTATCGCACAAACATACTTAGATCTGGCAAATATACGGCGTGACCTTGCGAACATTGCTCTATATATATATATATATGCATATATACATATATGCATATATACATATATGCATATATACATATATGCATATATGCCCATTGTTGAAGAGATTATTGGGTAAGACTTCACGCGATGTTAGTTTCATTTCAAAGTATGGCGACTTTGTTTGGCCAGAGTAGCTAAATAAACGTTTGCTTCTTCAAGCTCATATATAACTTTGTTAAAAAATTGTTTTATATTAAATTTTAGCTAATTGCCACAAAGACATGTTTGTGTATAATAATTTTTTAGAAAGTTCTCAAATAGTTCCACTTTAAATATATTTTGATGTAAATCATTTAGGGACTTCGTTCAACAGACCTCGGCTGGTTTATGTCTTTGCTAGTCATATTTATGTATAATTTGATTGATTGGGGTTTAAATGAAGTCGTCATGGATATTAAGTTTTATCCTCGATATTAATGCTTTGCCTGCTCTGCACTCTGTTCGTTACTAGTATGTATTGTAAGTATTGTAACCACTGTTCTTCGGATCAAGCCCGAAAAGTCAAGTTTTCCTCTTTCAAAGCTTTTAGAAACTACATTGAATACGGTTTAGTGTTGCGTACAGCTTAATGGCAGCACTTTGAAATGCAGAAGTCCTAGTTTTATTCAGCGCTCTATGTGTACATAGAGTGCTATGTACTTCTACTTTTCGTTAGAAAATGGCTGAGATCAAATTCATACGCATAATAGATACCTTAACTTAATACAGATGGACGGACAGACGGACAATCAATAGAGAAACCTATTCTTAAGTGAGTGGTATAGTGAAAGATTGGCTCTTCTTCAATAATCTGCCCTGGGTGTTACGTACATTCACATATATTTGACATACTCCTACCTCAAGTGCAGGCAGGGTATAGTGACAAAGAGGTTTGTATACATGAGCATATATGTATAGATTGTTTACGTTCCTATTGGACAGTCGGGGGATATCACTTGTAAATGTAGGTAAGCTAGAGGTAAGAAAGGCTTTTTGGTAAAGAAGTAGCAAAATGCGCTTGACTTTTCATATACTTGCTCTTCTTCTTCTTCTTCTTCTTCTTCTTAATAAACGTGCTTTATTAAGCATTCATTCCTTAAATAAACGTTTGACAGATAAGCAAACCTAGGCTGCTACGGAAATTTATTAAATATTTAATTCATTTGATTTTTAAAAGTGAAAGAGTCAGAGAAGGAAGGTTTTAATGTTTTTTTGCTATTTCTTTATTGTTTTTTGTTTGTTGTTGTTACGAGGAAAAACTTAATTTTTATATTGTGGCCTTAGCTTTACCATTTACTTTTAATTGCATCAACAAATACTGCAAGTTTCTAAGGTAACTGAATAAAAAAGAAAAGGAAAATCTATATTTATGTAAATATATGCCGTGAAATTACCTCTAAGCGAATACTAATGAAAAAAGAAAAGTTTTCCGCAATCTTAAGAGGTTTCTAGGAAAAAATGTACAATCTTTAAATTTACCCATAGCTAGGGCGGATTCACTTAATGGTAAAGTAAGTTACAAATGTGTTCACTTTTTGTTTTTTTTTTTTTTCAAATGAGTTTTGTACCATGTGTGGGGAAATATGCTTTCTATTTATGTGGACGGTCACGGACGGTATCTAGAGTACAAAATTGTTGGTTTTTCGTGTGCATGTTAAATAAATGTAAAAACCCAAGTCAACTAAAACAACAAAGGCAACACTTAGTTTTCTTTCTATAAGGAATGTTAATGTGTTCTTGCATGAGAGCTGTTGTCTCTTGCTGCTTGCAGGGCTGTTCTTTTCATATTGTGTCTCTTCATTCGGTGTCTTTTTGCAAAATTTTCCACAACTCTTGAGAATTTGAATTTGACATTAATTGGATTAGGTTTTAGAACATAGCTTACGCTTGCACACTCTCCCCATATACATATACATATACGTAGAAGAATTTATATTCGAATATATGCATAGATAAACACAGTAGATATCACAACTGCTCAATGCATATGCATTTGCATAAACAGACGCCATGATGGCCACATGAGTTAACTTTATAAATCATGCTGTGGTTAGAGAATATTGCTGCTTAAATAACATGCTTCCCAACTTTATCTTGGTATGACAAATTTTAGTGTCAGAAAACAACCTGTCCAGATAAAGCATTCACTTTACTTTCATTTGCAACGTTTATCTATCTACAAAGATATGCATCGAGTAATGTACACGCAATCACGCTACAACATGTGTGACTGATTGTCCGAGTACCACTGTAAATAATCGTCGTAATATCTGGCAACACTTGCGGTATAGGGTACATTAAATTTGTGCGAATGTATGTAACATTCAAGGGAACTTACCCTGCCGAAGACCCCTCTTCTTCGATTTGGAATCAAGTTCAGAATTGAGTTCAACATGTATTTCTATACTTTTGCCTGTCTGTTGGTCTGTCTGATTTGCGCCCATGTGATTTTGTGTTCAACATATAGGTCTGAATATTTAAAATACATTGAAGAAATTTTGGACATTGATCGAAGTATTTTTACGGCCTCGCGACATAACTGAACATAGAATGAAATGGCAACGCTTTTGTTTGAGTAAACGTTTAATGTGCAGGTGCGACTATTTCACACAATGTTGCTGTAAACAGTGAAGCCGAAGGACAATAAATAAGTAGTACGTAGATCGTAACTCACGAATTCGGTCGTACATTGATACACTGACTAATTTTGACTTGTCTTTTGTGAAATCATCGACCATTGAACGAAGACAATTAAGTGAAAAAATAATAGAGTCCTTTCTTCTTCTAAGGAAGGTGAAGATATAAACGTACAAAAGGCATTGCGGAAAATATGTGCGAGCAATCGGGTAAAGTTGATTATTTAACCGCTAAGCGGTCACAACTACCTATATACAGAGTCAAGATTGAAAATGCTATACGGCATGCACCTGCGCTAACTCTGGGGAGCATGGCTTCTTGAAAACAAGCCTCAAATGAGTGCTGAGAGCTCTCTGAGTCTGATGACTCTGGCAATCTTTCAAGTCATACGTTGCATCATAAATGCTAATGAAATGCGGTTACAATGCTTATCCTAACTACACTTAAAAAACAAACAGCAAATGTTCGTGATCGTGGATCTTTGTATGCAGCCTTAACAGTTTTGTCGGTCTCCCTCTCTACCATTTTCTTCTGAAAAGTCTAACTTTTCCTTGTTTCTCTTCTTCCTTGTCTCCACATTTATTAAGTAGCTAACCATTGAGTGGAGAAAGTGCAAGCAAACTTCGGGTTTTTTACTAACGCGTCCACAGTTAACAACCAACTTTTGGTTTCCTATATACGACATGTGAGCTTCCTTGACTTAATATTGGCAAAGTGCGAAGTTTTTCTTCAACATTTTTTTAGAATATTTTCTAAGTTGGATGCCAATCGGTAAGCAAAATCTCTAGACTACTTATACCTTCAACCACTTGTGGTACGGGGTATACTAAGTTAATGCGGAGGTATATAATGCAGGTTAAGATAGACACACCCTTTATTATACTAAGCCTGTCTGTCCAAGAAACGTTGTGTTCAAGCTACAGATCGTAAATTTTCAAATATTTTGATGAAATTTGGTGCAGTGACGTGTTCGTATCGGTCCACTTTTTCGACCACTCCCCACATATTACGCCCTATTCTGAAAAGTCGTTATATGGAAAAAGATTACAATTTTCAAAAGTCCTGGACAAAAGTGGCTAAGCAGAAATTGCTATGAAAACTTTGGACCGGCTGGGGAAATTTTTGAACCCCCTCTCATATAACGAAAGCTGAACTTCAAAAGACTATCAGGTATAATTTTCAACGCTTCATGTTGAAAGTTGCTCGATAAAAACATTAACCAAAAATGTAGCAAACTTGAATTTCTTAGATCCCACGCTAATAAGGATTTTCACGAAAATTGATCCTGTTTGGAGCAAAAAAGTCGAAGTTTTAATATGTGGCGATGAAAATTGACCCATAATAGTCATTTCATACAAACGTGATAATTGTGTTAGTCAATGTGATGTCGGATATTTAATGGTAGGCCTTGCCCGACTATAACCTTCTTACTAGTTTTTTATTGTAGTGCGTTTTTAATGCGAACTCATTCGAATCAACTCTGCATAGTTTCATAAAATTATTCCCTATCTACTAAAATTTACGATTGCAGAAATTATCTGAATGAATCTCTTATGTCATCTTCCACAGCTCAAGGATATATGCTTCCTACTAAAATTAGAGACGATGACTTGGGCTCTATATATCCTAGTTCAACATTTTCAAATGCGTAGCTTAACCCATAACTAGAGCTCTCTAAAGGGTTGGCGCGTTCTACCAAACTTCAAACTTTTAGTCAATTTTGTGTGCTCTGTGAAATCTTTGAAAGCTTTCTAAATCACCTTTCCTGTGTGTAAGGCAAATACTACTTTCCTAGAATGACAAATTCGGAAACGAGTAAATGTAAAACAAATAAAATTTTCCCAGTGTGCGGACTCGATTGTTTTTTCTTTTTTTTCTTTTTTTGATTTATAAATTTTGTGAACAAAATATAAAATATCAAGAAAATTTTCAAATGATTGGGGGCAGTTTTATTCGTAACGACTTTCAATATCCCAAAGCGATTGGGAGCGATTATGCCGGCAACGACAACGGTCCACAATACAATCCCTTTGAAAATCGTACAGTTGTTCGCACTAGATCGTGAGTTTATTGTGTTTGATTGCGAATATCTTCTAAAATTTCTCTTCTTCATCTTTGATAGAGATTTTTTCACAATCATTTATTATCTAAAGACCTCTATGGGATTTACGGTGTTTGCTGTGCCATATGTTTTCGCACAGACAGGTTTCATATCAGCGTTAGTACTTTTCCCACTCACGGGTATTGGATTAGCGGCTGCACTTTACTGTTTGTTAAAAATTTACTACAGACTTTTATATCGTCATCGCATTCCCGTCCTGACGTATAGTCAAATGGCCGCAATAACATTTCAAAATGGTCCAACGCATCTTCGAGAAATATCAACACTTCTTGAGATTATCGTTGAAACCTTTCAATTTTTGTCCTCATATGCCCTTTGCAGTATTTATATGAAATTTATTGGGCAACATCTGGCCCAGTTTGCTACTCACTATCAAAATGTAATTGTAAGTAATCGGCTTTGGATATTAATATCATTGGCGCCGGTGTATGTAATGTGCTCGATACCAGCTTTCAATGCATTGTCTTTGATTGGCATTATACTGCAATTGACGGCGATAATTATCGCTTACCAGTTTCACGTAACGGTCGATTTGCCAGATATGAGTTCTATAGAAACGGAAAATAACCCATTTTTGGCGTTTCCTTTGGCCTTCGTTCTCTTCGAAGGCTTCACGTCAGTTATACCTCTAGAGAATAGGATGCAACATCCGAAACATAGCGTTTACATAATGCCAAGTTGTATAGTTGTGCTTGCTGCAGTTTACACAACATTGGGTTTTCTAGGCTTTTGGAAATACGGGGAATCAGTGAAACCATTTCTAGTTTTAAATTTTTCGCTTAATTCCAGGTAAGAAAAATATGCAAATAGTTTTCTTAAATGTTTCTCTTTTCCTTTCAATTTTATATTTAGTACAGCTCAAGTGTCTAATATATTAGCTACAGCTTCTGTCTTGTGCACATATCCCATGCAATTCAATATATCGTTTCATGCCTTCTGGGAAAGCCTTAAACCTTCACGCACCGATCGATCTTTTGAAATTTGCTTACGTCTAACCCTACTGGTAGGTATGATGCAACTTTCAAATAATGCCATTTGCTAATGCAAAGTACAATCAAATTAATATTGTTGGGTAGAGAGGTAGATGGATAAATAGCTAGGGAGAGACAAAAAGAGAGAGAGAGAAAGAAATAGAGGCAGAGCGCGATAGAAAAGGAAAGAGAGTGAGAGAACAGTGAAAGAAAGAAAGTGAGAGGGTTGGAGAAAGATTGTCCGAAGCGGAGCGTGGGCAAGAGAGAGAGAGATAGGGTTGGTGAAAGAAGGTGAGAGGGTGGGAGAAAGGGTGAGAGAGCGAGAGAGATAGATAGAGAGAGATAGGGATAGAGACAGGGAGAGAGAGATATGGATAGAGAGAGAGAGGGAAAGAGAGAGGGAGCGAAGGGATTGGATAACTGGAGAACGTGGTAGAGATGGAGAGCGAGGAAGAGAGACAGATAGAGAGAAAGAGAGACTTTATTATTTTACGAAGCGAACTGCTGTCGACATGTTACATCCGAAAATTGTACTGTCTTCCCCCCATAAGCCATTAGCAGACTAAATGAGATCAGCGAATTTTCTATGTAGAATTATTACGTGTAGCAAGGTACATATGTTCTTCCTCTTAGATATTAAAAACTTCCTCAATGTATGACAAGAAGTTTCCTGACTCGATTATAGGTTGAACGAGGTGTTCAATTATTTGTTCTTATTCATTTTGGGGATTGGGTACGGGGGGAGTTAAGCTTATGTAAAAACGTACACAGATTACATTCGAATAAAATACGCAACGATTTCAAATCTATAGACAAGCTGGACAAAACAATAAATACTTTTTGGAAAATGATTCCGCATATGATTTCTAGTGCATTCACGGAGCGGATGTCTTTACATTGTATTTTTTTTTTTTAATTTTTTGTTTTCATGCTAAGTGTCTTAACTGTTGCTTGGCGCTACTGGAACCAAATACGCTTGTGTTCATGACAATAGTTTTCGGTATTTTTCTATATCTCTTGGGCTTTTTTGTACCGCTGCTGATATGCACGATTAACGAGATTAAAAACATCTCTAGATTTCGCAAACATCCTAAAATTTCCAATGCGCTTATATATCTAGCTGCCTTTTTGATTCCACTAGTTTTCGCACTCCAACTATGTCTAGTTTTGACCGGCCTTATCCGGGCATATTAACAATAATTTATATCGTTTTTTTATTTTTTAATTTTTCTACTACAAATATATAATAATTAAGTAAATCCTTGTAAATAATTATAGTAAATTCTAATAATGAGAAAAGAGAAAAAAATTAATAAAAATTATTTAAGTGGAAACGATTTGCTTTATTCAAAATATTTATAAGCTTGAGCTTGGAGATGGTGATGGAGACAGAATAGAACAGATCACAATTGTATGTATGTATGTATGTACTTGTGGTAAATCTTATTTTCATATATATTATAAACAAATCGAATTTCTTACTTGATGCACTCGTATCATAGCACACAAGCCCGACTGAATAATGCATAATCATGCGAAAGCAAACGTAATTATCAATTATATGTAACTAAGTAATGAAATTTTACATAAACTGGAATTGAATTTATATGCGAAAATTGCTATGAAAATTTGTAAACAGTTTGTTGGCGTACGGAGCAAACAAACAACGAGATATGATATTTAATTTTTTTTTTTTTTTTTTTATTGATAAATGCATTGCAAATATTCGAAGGTAAACTAAGACGCTCGAGACAATTGTACTAAGGTACGGGTGTCTTTGAGAAATTTGAACAATTTATATAAGGATAATTCATGTTGTCGTAGTAAATGTTTGCATTAACGTTTAGATCAATATCTCCTTTGGATTGCTAGCTCATCAATAAAATAAATTGAGTTAAGTTTCTTAGATCTGAATTTGCGTTTATGCATGAGTTTGAAGTGAATCAATGACGTTAATGTAGATATGTTGACGATTTGTTTGAACCGTCGACATTTTTCACCTACGAAAGTCTGCATTCATTTCAAAGTATTTCCAGCTAATGACGTTACCACATTTTCTCTATTTAAATAGAATCCTAATCTGTTAGATTCTATCAAAATCCAAGTTTCTTAGATTGTTACGTCTTAGTTCCTATCAGAGCTTAAAGTGAAGCTGTAGGAAATTTCTCCGAGCATATCGTAAGCCAGTGGTTTCCAACCTTTTTATACCGGCGCCCCCCTTTAAAAAACAAATTGCTGCGTCCCGTTAATTTATCTAAAAATCAAATTTCAAGTTAAACGTACAATTTTTCGAAGTTTTTCGAAGTTTTATCCACTGAAACTATATTATTTGAGCACCAATTCACTTCACTCACTTATATTATATTATATATGCTTATTTTCGCACCGATTTAGTCACTTATAGACAAATTCACATCCACATCAAATAGCAACTGGGAGAAAACCGAAACAATCAGATGCTTCTGTTTACTGAAGTTTGGCGCGAGTAAGCACGAAAATAACCGGGATGTTGCAAGTGCTTATCTTTTGATTCCACGCCCCACCGGTACTCGGCTCCAAACGCGAAAGCGGGATATTTCGATTCGAAGAAGAGTATGAATTGGACGTTTCAGCATTTGTACACCAAAAATCCGCGGCGAGGATCGTGGATTACGTATACTGCTCATTCATTTTTTTGACACCTATTTGACTTTTTTGCTTTGTATTTGAAAATGATATTTTGGAAACAGCTACATGCACCCCTAGGAGGGCGCGCCCCACAGGTTGGAAACCACTGTCGTAAGCTTTCGAAAGAACAGTGCTTTTGATAGTGATTGAACAAAAGTAGAGCTGAAGAGTGCGATCGAAGACGATAATGCGTTTATGAAAGATTCTTTTATATAGAACGAAACCGAACATTGTTGCCCAAGGCCAATATATGGGGCGATAGTAATCGATACACTTAGTCCAAGTTGAAATGGTCAAGACAATCAATTTTTCGCATGACAACGACTGGCCGCATAACGAAAAACCTTTCACTTAACCAGCCACAATATTCTTTGCGTATCATAAAAATCTAGATACTTTTGTCGAAGTCATCAAACCACGTTCTTTTGACGCGAATAGTTCAAACGGCGAACCTTAGAGCTTTTGTTGCAAATGGAACGTTATTTTTATCAAAAGCACGCATAAAAATTATCGTCGGACTAAGTCGATTATTAACCACTTCCCCTACTACAGTTAGCTATTTGTTTTTATGATAAAATCGTAAAAATTATATCTTGGTTCCAAGCAAAAGTATCGTTTACATGACAACCCTTACATGGGGGCGTATCGAAAATGTAAACTATCAAGTGAGCAGATTAACTTTCTTGATAAGGTATCATGTCATGTCAAGGCTTACTCTACGCAAGAACTCTTCTAAAGTCGTGTGTTTAGTTTTCGAGTTTTATGATGAAAGGTCAAATTTTATCTATGTAGAGAGTTTGATGATTTTCGATCCTTCAATGCTCAACCGACATTCTCAACTACTCCCTGAACCTATTGACGCTCTTAAAAAGCCATTTTGTTTTCACATTGGGGTCTTTTTATTGCGGTTACTAACAGAGTCTACTCGGAAGAGCGTTGATTGCACGATATTACTGTCAGTAGCTAAAAAAAAACTGGATATATATAAATTTTTACTTGTCCGATAAATTTCCTAACATCTGCGACATTGTTTAGTCATTTAAATCTTCTGTTGTTCTGACGGCTTAATCTTGGCTAGAACGCGTTTGTATGCCCTATAAAATTTCCTGGCAGTGTATAAATAAACTGACAACATTAATATGTATACGCGATCAGATGCCGGTGTTTCTAATAATAACGTAACTGTTTCTCAAAACTATATTTATTGCATCTTTACAGTAAAGCAGATGTAAAGGTAGAACTTACAGATGAATGCATTTAGTTTTTTTTATCGAGACGAACTCATTATCGCCCGTACGCTTGCATTAATGCTCACTGAACACAAAAGCAACAATATAGAACAATAAGGATGTAATCGCAAAATTATTTTTTTTTGGATAATTGCCAGTGAAAGTGTGTTTTTTATATTAAAACTACAGACAGTCTGAATATGCAAAAAGAGGAAAAAAAAAACTACACTTTTGTGTATATGTGTATGTATATGTGAATGCAACGGAAAATATGCCTAAACCTTCATAAGGTACTTTCAACTGTTGTCTCTGTATTATGGCAACATAAGCGATGGTTATCGTAGAAGTTGCTATTTAAAAAGCATATTGTGTTTTTTAAGTGGTTTGTTAAATCACTTGAAATTAAACAAAATATTTCTATATTTCACTTGAACACTTAGTAACAGATTTTTAATTACTAAAAGAAATTAGAGCTGCTTGGTGTAATGTGAAAAGTGAAAGTTCTTTTTGAAAACTAATTCATTAAAATTTAATTGAGTCTCTTAACACAAAGTTAAAACGAATCTTCAATACGTCCTACGCTTTAGAAAACATTTAACAAGCAGAGGGACTTCCTTACGCTTTCGAAAACATTTAACAAGCAGAGGGATTTCGTTAGAAGCGGACGTGTCTGTGGAACGAAAAGGACAGCCAGCGCAGTGATCTCTATACAATTCCGATAACTCTCTGTCCAATCTTGGATTGATAGTCAACTTGGGAATTTTCGCTTTACCAGCATTTGGAAGCTATTTTTCTTAAGACTGCGTATGTTATATAAAAGTCAAGGTGCAATTTTCAACCCTAGATATATAGATAAACCACTCAGGCGACGTGATCCGTAGGGGTGACACGGTGATGGTCACAACATAGTAGTGAAAGGGAAAGAGATAGGTACTCCGACGTGGTAATCACGGCTCTTATACACCTGGCTTTGCGAGAGAGAATGGACGCGGACGGACATGTTCAGATGCCCTGATTGCTTTGCTTATCTTATGGAATATGAAAAAATGAATATATCCTCGCTGGTGATATAATAAAGTAACAGAAAAATGTGCTGACAGTGCTGTTGGGTATCCATCATAAGTTAAATGCTTCTATTTAAAGAAAGGTCATTAAGTATTTCTCTTCACAAGTCTGATTATACGAATGAACGTTTAAATAACTCGTATACGTAATGTGTACGTTCACATTCTATTATGCAATATTTTTCTGTAGTTAACCGGAGGAAAATTATCTGCCAAAAAATTATTAAAGAGCTCAAGTGTACACTTTTTGTTGGCTCTACGAGCTCACCAAGTGCGGCTGGTTAGTAAATAAGCTTCAGGCTTATATCATTTAAGAGAGAAAAGAGACACAAAAAAAAAGAAGAACAAGGAGAAGAAGAAGAAAAACGGGGATGAAGTTTATCATCATCAACTTCAGATGATGATGACATAACTGAGCTGAACACAACAACAAGTGACCATATATTACAGAATGCACTACATGCACGACCATATACGAGCCCTCATCACTCAACCACTCTCATGTGGTCATTTGATATAAGCACAAATTTAAAAACTTCTAAAAACGAACCAGTTTTTTTCTAACATGAATTATGGAAATTTCGACACCAATTTTTTTTTTTTTTTTTTAAAGCAAATAATTTGCGCACGTAAAGATATTGATGCGCACGGTTCTTGTGTTTCGAACAAATTATAATTTTGTCTATGATATTAAATTACCGCTTACAACCTACAATATGTTGCAGCCCGTGAACCGTTCCTTTCTATGAATAAATAAAAGTCTACTGGTGCACTTATATCCATGACATTGTCTGTTGCTATGTTTAGGGCAATGAACTTTGTAAATAGTTACACGTTCGGTTAAGAGACTTTTTATTTTTTTCTTCTTCTTTTGTATTTCGTATGCAAAGTTGATTTATAATTAGCGCAAGGGTTCGAGTTTGATCGAGTTGAACTAAAGTGAATAAAAAGATTATAGAAAATGAGATACGTATCGGCTAGGTTTCGATGAGTGGAAAACTCGACGCCGACTTTGGGATATGTGCGTGGCAATGCAAACTAAAGCAGCAATTATTGACCTGAAGAAGAGGATTGTCGACATAGCAAACGGCCATTGAGTTAAGGATGATGTAAAAAATGTTGTGTTTTTGGAGCGTTTCCTTCAATATTTGTTGCTCAAAATTCCAACTAAACAAATGTATGATATTTCGGACTTTGGTAGACATTAGCTTATCTGATTCTCTAAAACAAGTCACCAACGGGTCTTAGTGCCTTTTGCCTCCTATTGGGCACATTACGGAAGCCACTTTGATCGAAACTTCGTGATTTCGAGACGAAATAGTCATCGATCAATTTACGCACAAATGGTAATTAGGGGAAGCCAGGTCTGGAAAATAATCCGCCATGGAGTGGAATTAAAAAATCCAAATTGCTTTTATTGCACGAGATTTTGTTGTTGGAGATCGATGTTATTATGCAGGAAATTCACTTGTCGAATGCCTTTACCCATGAATATTTTCATCAGGGCCCTTCATTCAATTTGATTGTTTAAGCTTTATATCATTCAAATACAACAGTTTTGCCGGGCTTTAGGAGTGCATTCGTAGTGGAGAATTGCTTTCCAATTCCATCGAACTTCATGTTGACATCCATTTTTTTATCCTTTGACGTACACTGAACAACACTGACGAGCTTGTAAACAACTGAAACTTATACCGTGCGAACATCAAAATTTCGGAAGAAATGAACGCGTCCGATATGTCCAGTATGAAAGCAACCACTTGCAATATAGAGAACATTCTTTCTCCATCTATTATTAGCTATTTACGTTAATTTCAACAGACGACTTGTACACGTAAAAGTTCTGAAGAAATGGATAATATCAACGTTTACAAGCGGTCAGAACGATCGGAAAGGAGGAAAATGCCTACGTCACTAATTGAATGAAAATGCCATTTTGGCCACTTGTTGCAAGGGTTGCCCAGTGACCCACTGTTGCAGCTCGAATGGGAAGTTCTGCCACCCACTGCATACTCCCCCGCTTGTTCAGATCGCTGTAATATGGCTTGGCTGGCACGCGGGTCCGCAAGGTTGAAGAAGTACGAAAATAGATCGATGATTGAATCGCTGCCATACCAATACAAGTTCTTTCGGTACTATATCGCCATGTTGGCAGAAATGTGGCAAAATGTTGTACAAAATGCTGGGAAATATACTGATCAATATGTGTTGCATCAATTTTTCCGCACTAATGGTGTTTTTCAAGTGAAAAAACTATCAAAAATAACGCAAGCACATAATGCATGTGAACCGTATAAGTATTCTTTATTATTTTATTTATACGTCACTCATACGTAGTGTCATCCGTATAGTGGATTTCGTATTATTTTCTAATATAAATTAATTTTATAACATGGAATTTATAGCTAGCTTTTTAAACTACACGCCAAATAAAAAAGTAGTAGTAGATGATGAAGTTAATAATTTTGAAATTGTGAAATTGACGTGTGCTCCTGTCCGGTTTCTAAGCTATTATTTTGTGGTTAAACAAAATACAAACTTATCATTTGTATTTGAATGAAATAAAAGAAAAATTTGTTGGCAGCAACAAAAATTAATCAAGAGAAAATGCAAAAAAGTCGAAATAATTAAGAAAAAAGAAAAACTTGAAAAACTTTCAAAAATATATATTTACATCTTTAGTTTAAATATTTCAGATTAAATTTTATAACACAAAACCCAGAGAAAACTTTAAGGGAAATAAGTTGAAATTTTTAATTAAATTAAACATCACTCTTATATAAGTACATACACATACACACACACGCAAACACACACACAAACATAACCTTCAAGAAATGAGCAGGATAACGCTTGGCCTCCGGTTGTTTGCCTCCTTCCATTACGATCTACGAAAATATGGAGCCGGAAATAAAGATTAGGCTAATACAGAAGACTACTGTATTTTATAAACTTGAAATACTCTAACAGCAGACCGGCATTGAAACACGTTAGTGTAGACCGTGAACTATATGAACAACTGGCAACGTCTCAATGCATATCATATTTACACTGTGCATACTAAGAGAGAGAGAGAGAGAGAGAGAGAGAGAGAGAGAGAGAGAGAGAGAGCAATTTATATTTTATTTATGCAGAAACTAAATATTATTTGGCCTTTTGTTGTTGGCAATTTAATTGCATTGGCATAACACATAGAAAATATGATAATGTAAACGTTTAAATTTATGGTTACAGTTGCCTATCTGGATTGTTTTATGCACATTCTCAGAGATTTAATTAAATTGATTGATTTAATGAATTTATAAATCTTTACAAAACTTTACCAATAATTTTGTTCTGTATGTAAGCAAGTAGATCGATTTCTAAGTTTTGTAAATTCTTAGTTAACTTTTTGTAGAAGAAAAATATTTAACAAAAAAATGTTTTCCGTAAGTTTTTTTTCCAGCATATGTTATTTAATAGTTTCTACAGTTTTGCAAAACTGATTGAATCAAAATCAGAAAGTGTTAAAGCAATGGAAATAGTTTAAGAATGTATTTAAACTTGGAAATGCATTTAAAGCACCTCATATACTTTATAACATCTAATCTAATTAAAGTGTGAGTCACACCTGATTTCCTTATGTCCAGTTATTTATCTATCCAAAGGAGGAGACATAAAGCACGGAAAGTGCCGTTCGAGAAGTACAGTGGCGTCAATACCGTTCTCACACTTTCATATTCGGTATTCCAGCCATTCCATGGTATAGGTCACTTATTTGATCCCGAATTGGTTTGCGAGCTGGTGGGGCGAAAGCTATCGATTACATGTCCTGCATAAGCTAGTGGTGCACAAGTAAAACACAGTTAAACATCCGTACCATTTTGGTAAGCTGCTATGGCAGGTACTGACATTTAGCCACTCTCGCATCTGTCATTTATTTCACAACGCACTTGGCAGACATATATCAAGTTTCCTATTTTCTCTGGAGAGGGCAAAAAAGGCAACCGCCCGTTATAAATTACCATAAGACTATTAATTAATCTAGCGAATGTCCACATACATGTAGATTAGAAACTGCGACAAACTCAGAAAAACGCCGACATTTTTTCGTATTTTTGTCTATAACTTTCGATCCTGTGAGGATGTATACAAAAATCTGCTACGCTCACATTCTTAAGCACTCAAGAAACGTTCGCACCAAATTTCTTTCTTTTTACATATTAAGTTTTACAGTGTGGTTCTGTTCACAAATTAAGTTCTACAGTGTGGTTCTTTCCACAAATTAAGTTCTACAGTGTGGTTCTGTTCACAAATTAAGTTCTANTACAGTGTGGTTCTGTTCACAAATTAAGTTCTACAGTGTGGTTCTTTCCACAAATTAAGTTCTACAGTGTGGTTCTGTTCACAAATTAAGTTCTACAGTGTGGTTTTTTTCACAAATTAAGTTCTACAGTGTGGTTTTTCCACAAATTAAGTTCTACAGTGTGGTTCTTTTCACAAATTAAGTTCTAGAGTGTGGTTCTTTTCGAGGTTCACACTTGGAATATTTACTATTATCATCAATGATCCTTTTTGGTCTTCAAATTTTGTGAATTTCTTATCTGTTAGTACGACGTCTAGAGACTTGCGTGAGCTGAGAGAGAAAACTGATGGTATTCTTTATTAAATATGAAGCTAGCGGGTGACCTAAAGTGAAACTTTCGGTCACGGCGAAGATGACAGTTCGGCGGACGGATATCATTATTTCTAGTCAAAATCTCAAGTTGGTCACGTGTGTCCAAAGACAGTACATTATAAATGGGTAGGCGTATGAATTATTTTTGCACCGCATTTCAAAGGATCCTATAATTATACCAAGTGTTAGATCGACATCTTTTACGGATGATAAGGTACACGATAGTTCAAGCACGTCCGTTAAACAGATCAAATAGCAATAAGTTTGATAGCGTTAAATTTCCGCCTACATGTTAGCGGCCATAAACGTTGAAAGTGTCACACGGACATAACTAAATGGAATGTGAAAAGCCCTTTCCTTCCGCGATAATACATTCAACAGATTCCACGGCGAAAATATATAAAATCACACAAATAATTTTGCATGTTGCATGCACAGGTGTAGCGCACGTAGTTCTCGAACTAACCTTTCCGAAAAGTACAGTGCAAATCCTGTCCAGTCTTTAGGTACAGTAAATATATGAACCATTTTCATATTACTGTATGAGGTTACCAGGTTATATCTTTTTCATAAATTATTTTAATCTGTTGTTATTTTTTCCAAGTTGTTATGTCTTTTACGAAAACTTCACTTAAGACTTGTCACAAACCATTCATCGTAGGTTTAAAAGTCGGTAGAAATTTTTATATTGATCTAGAGTTTAAATTTTGCTCAAAAAACAAATTAATTGTATGTGTGTCTTATTGTAACAATGTTTTATTTATATTTTTTGTCTATTTTAGCTTCAAGCCAAATATAACTCACGAGAACAACGACTAGATATCTGGCAAATATGTGTAAACGAAATTGGCTAATACTCACCGTATTCCTGTTAGGTAAGTACCATCAAATATATATGTAGAAAGCTGTCCATATTCCTTCTAAACAAAACTTGCAATTTTTTTTTTAAAGCTTCAAAGAACTTTAAAAGGGATAACTAAGTTACACTTTACTTCTGTTGAAAGCTGGATTTAAGTCGAACAAGTCCTAAAATAACTTAGATAAGAGCATTAGAAGCTTTGCTGTTAACAGAAATTTCTGTTATATTTCTGTGTAACTAAAGCTTTTTAAGCAAAAGCATGTCGTTAAACATAAAAGCATGTCAGGCTTAGGCTTTTAAGCATTTAAGAAAATCACACTTTGTAAGCTTTTTTACATGCAGCCTTAAATAAAACTTTTATAACATTTCCTAAGCTTTTTATCAATTTTCAAAATTGCTCCCTAAGGCTATCTATTAAGAAATGGTAACACACTGCACTCAACAAACCTTTTTTAGTCATTTGAATTAACGGCTACAGATGCGGATTGTTGGTGCTTTATTAAATATTGGGTTAGCGAATTTTCCTACCTCTTTACGTCCGCAACTATTAATTTGTAACATTTATAGAATTTTATCTATGTATATGAGCTGCTCCTTACATGTACGGCACATGTGGAGCTTAATATTCGATTGTTAAAAAGTTCCTTAAAGTATATCGATATATATATCACAGCGAACAACCTAATCGAAAAGAACGCTACGTTGAGTAAATTGGTCTTTCTTTCACAAGCAAGTTCACACTGTTTTAAATTTCAAAAATATCGCCAGGAGATAGTTGAACACATGGTAAGCAATATCTTATTAAACGAAACAATTATTAAACTTATAGTAACTTATAGTAAGATAAAAAAGAGCTTTTCAGTCACCGCCTCACAACAAAATGCTAGCATTTTCGATTTTTCAAAACAAAATTTACTTTAGAATTTTAAAAGCTTTCGTTATTGTTTGCTATACGGAAGCTTCTCGAAAAATTTTTTTTGTTCCGAAATTTTTATTTTTGTAAAAAACCATTCTTTCAATAAAGTTAAAAGGGGTTTTGTATAAACTACTAGAATTTTCAAGCAAGCTCCATAGACATGTTGTACTAGCTTAAAAGCTTAAAAAAAATCAAAAGGTATTCAAAGCTTTTTTTCTAAAAAAGACCCTTCAAATTGTGGCAGAAAACTAAAGACATGACTTTTAGTCTAAAGTTATTCAAAGCTTTCTAAAAAACCCTTTAAATTGTGCGGGAAAACTAAAGACACGACTTTTAGTCTAAAGGTGTTCAAAGCTTCTCTCTGAGAAAACCCTTAAAATTGTGCCAAAAAAAAAAATTAAAGACATGACTTTACGTGTAAACGTACATTAAGAGCCGGCCGTACAATATCAGGTTGAAGTAGATCTTTCCTTCAACGAGCCTTATCCTTTGAATATCTTATGAAATTATAATTATTGTTCCCTATAATGACGTAAAGTAAATGAAGAACTAAGATATCTTCTTATGAAAGATATTAACTTAAGTGTTTATCTGAAAAGAAATTTTCATCTCTTTGATATTTATTTTTGGTTGCAACATAGGAAAATGCTTAATGCATTAAACACTAAATTGTGTTTCAATTTTTGAAACCTCTCCACGTGTAAGTACTTTATATAAACAACAACATGGTCATCATACTACAAAAGTTTAGACATTTGCGTTAACAACAATTTATTGATGAAGTGAATAGGCATAGCGTGATATCAACTTTGATTATCAACATTCACACACATTTCACATGTTAATGCACAACTCCATTTACCTGCTTAGGGAGTCTTTGTATATACTAATTAATATTCCACATATATATACATAATATATATATGTATTAATAGTTTCAAAGTTCTACGTATATGTAATAAAGACATGTAATGTTAGTTATTATGAAATAAATTTGCTTCGTTTGTTTAGCCTCAGGTAAAATGTTTTCAAAAAATCAAAAATTGAAATTTTTTTTTGATTAGCTGTCTGCAAGAATTACTACACAAGGATACATAAGTTGAAGTATATGCAAATAATTATTCAAATCATATTGATTAGCGTTCTAAGCCTTGCAGCAGCGAACATGTTCTACTCATCCTAAGCGACTGCAAGATCTTTTGTCTTAAAACATATAATTGAGAAACATTTTTTATTGCGTTACATCTGTCGTTTAATTTCTTGTTTATTAGTCTATCAGCCTAAAATCACTTTTCACCGTTCGATTCGAAATAAGGGAATCTGCTGTTTTTACTCTCTTCGTCGGGGAAGAAGGAGGGTGGAGTGATTTACTCTTGTTACGCATATACGCATACTCACATACACACTCACACACACACACACACACACACACACACACACACACACACACACACACACACACACTCGTTAAGCGTAAATTTTGCTTCAGTAGGTTAGTACGGATTTCCCAGAAACGTTAACATTGAGATGGAAATCTAAATCTTGTCATGTGGAGATGATTAATTAAAAGGCAGTGACATATTTCGTCATTTGGCCACTATTGGGTAAGCACCTCAAGTCTTCCTTTTCCGTTAAATTGACAGAAAATACCGACATCAATGTGCGGATTAAGTCTTATCTGTCGGATATTTATATTCGCCTATAAATTTATTAGATCCTTTACCATACAGGTACGAAGGGATATTAAGATTATGCGGATGTATGTAATACCCGGAAGGTTTTGGCATTTGATCCATTTGCTGTTGTGCCGATCAAGTCAGCATCACTTGTCGAATCGATTTAGCTTGTCTATTCGTCTGTCCATCTGTCCGCCTTATTTTCCTTTGTTCAACCTACTATGGTGTTTTTATATACTTTTTTCACAGTTTGCTTTTAGGGAGGAATGCATGCTACGAAATGTAAAAAAAAACGCCTTTAAATTGAATTTTCATTATGTAAGTTTTCCAACGTTCCTTGATACAACTTGTACGTAACTCTTCGTTATAATAAAAGGTGGGCCTATCTTACGCCTTTCTTGATGTTGCAGCCAATATAAAAGCATGGAAAATAAGAAAAAGTTTCGGTACGAATCAAAATAGAAACAAATGTAGAAATTCACTAAAAGAACATAACGAATCTGGTCAAGTCCGGATGCCACCTTATTCTTGCCACTGATAATGTTACTCTTTAATATACTAAACATTTACATATATAACGGTTTTGAACAGTTCAGAGTCAAATTATTAGCTCAAGTCAAAAGTAACCTCCGTTTTTTTATCAGACTTTTGTTTTGCTTTCATTGAATAACAAAATTATATTAACTCTGAGGTAATCAGCCTTTTTGCTATAGCTCTTGTTGATTGGCGTGGATTTGGTTCCAATATTGCCTTTAAAAGGTTGCTGTCAAAGACGGAAAGACGTGCCGTCTTTCAAAGACGTATCTGCAGAACGGAATTTTACAAATCAATTTCTAACTGCCTCGATCAGTTTCCAGTCCTTCACCGTATACGCTGCATATTTTTCCAGCTGTAACCGTAGCGCTATCCCAAAGCATTACATGTCGAGTATGCCCTTTTCGACTCCCACTTTCAGAGGTTAAGAAAAATAGTTGAATGTAACATGCACCACATAGAACAATTGACAGAACACTAGCTGAAGCCTTGACTATAAAGTGAGAGTTTGTTTCGGTGACGTAAATACGAACAATAGATTCTACCTACCCTTACCGGAAATTACTTATGATTCGACCTAATATATTAAAATTATGCTTAATCTCTATTCACATTTGCTGTTGGTTGGACTTGGGTATTTTTATATGAGTGAAATAGATAGGAGCGAAGGTTGCTACAACAATATTCTCTCGACCTATAATTTTTTATTAATTTTCGTTGAAGTTTGTTAAATAAGAAATGAATGGGGAGTAGTAGACCTGTATGCCAGGGCAATGTCAATGAATAGTTTCTCAACGTGAATCGATTGTATGAACATTTCTGAATTAAATTTGGCAACGGAATTGCAATTTAAGTAAATCGCTACTTTTGATGAGAGGCGTTTCTGTTATTGTTCCTCCTTTGGAGTAACGCCTTTGAGGATTGGATTATGTTCACATTTAAACCTTAAAAATTTAGTTTATTTTTTTTAACTTCAATTTCAGCAAATTAATATAATTTGATATGCATACATACATACACTTTTGCCTATTTCTGTTTTTATTTAACCACAATCTGAAAAAAAAATTAAGAAAAAGAAGAAGAAGAAGAAGAAGAAAGGTAACAAAAAAAAAAAAACAAATGCATAGACATGCAATCTTGGAAAAGAAATCTCTTGAGTTTTGATTTAAACGTTAAGCATCTATTAAGGATTGTATGCAAAGAAACAAAGGATATTCACTCATGAATAAATGAATAAATTCCATGTAAGCTAAAACTTGACTATTGATGATAATAAGCAAACAGTATAAAGTGTAGAAAAGGAATAAAAATCAAGGATAATCAGGTCTTACAGCAAAGATTACAAGCCTTTGTACTTTTTCCTTTACAGAAACGTTTACTAAAAAATTCTTCGATAAGATACGACTGACTCATTGACATAATAAGTTAAACGTAGATAAATTCTGAGCGAAAATCCCAGAAAATCCCTTAAAAGGAAAATATATCATAATTCAAAAGACTTATATGTGAAAGAAGATTTCAAAATGCTTCTTTTCATTTGCGCACATCACACATACGTATATAGTAACCTAAAGCAACACAAAAAAAAAAGAAAGAAATTAAAATCATTTTCTCAAATAGCTGGAATTGTAGAGAATTAAATTTGATTGCAAATATTGGATAAAAAATTGGTCAGCTTAGCTCTTTGAAATTTGCTTTAAGACCTCTAAGAGCTTTAATATTCAGATATAATAAGATATCTGCACAAATATAGTAAACATAATATCTGTCTGTATATGCAGAATACTTCTCCCTAGATTGTTGTAATAACACTACTTGAATAACACGTTTATTTTGCACTTACCAGGATAAAATTCCCTTCGGATTTCGCCAAAGCACATAGAACTGAAACGAAAAGAGTTTTTTTAATTATTATAGATTATTAGATTATTTCTTAAATATTACATACATCTAACTATATATCGGATTTTATAACCTCTTAAGTATTTGATCTATCTCTTATATACATATATATATATATATATTCCTTAAATATTCCTTTTTGTTGAAAGAGTAGATTTTTTATAAACACATGAGTGAATTTTTTGCGTATATGCAAGCGTTCATGCTGAAGGATAGAGAGCAATTTTTTAGATCAAAACCCTAAATATGTTTTCAGAACAGGACGAGTCCGCTTACTCTTTTCGAGAACGTTATCGAATACGCCCACATAAATGAACTTGATTTGGTCTCATGTCCTGTTTTCTTTTTAGAAAAAAAAAAAAAAAAAAAATGGTTGTCGTTGCTCTAACACTCCCCAAAATATAATAGTTAAGTGCTTTCCAGAAGTTTTATGTTCGTATTCAAAGATAAGGTCAAATCATGTCTTGTCTTTTTCCTTCCATCTGTCTATTTATCTTTCTATTAATATTCTGAGCCTATTAAACTTTTTTGTTTCTTCGTCTCCGTAGATCGTTGAAATTTAAGTCAGCAGTAGATCTGCTTAGATTTTATTACCTGTTCAGTATTTGATTTTCTTTCTTGAAATATTAAGCGTTTGTATTATTTGATTGGTAATAACCTTTAAACGATCTTTGGCGAGAAATGTTATAAACACAAATTTCTTCTAATAACGCGCTATTCGCTTTACGTAAGAAGTCGACGTAGAAACTGTTCGATCAATAGCGTCCTAGCAGGTCAAATTTTATTAATATATGGTCCTTGTAGATTGAATACAAAATACATCGATGTGTATTTCAGACAGACGGACGGACAGACCTAACTAAATCAATGCGGAAAATGATTGTAATTTCATTGGTGTCACAAAGTGCTCGCCTACTATATCTCAAGTTCTTCTCAATGTTGCATACATCCACCCAAACGTATAATATATACGTTAACATATGTATAGCTGTGTAAATTGCAAAAATCAAAAATTTTCCTACTTTACGCTTGTAACGTGGTATTTTCCTGCCTCTGATGTGCGAGCCAGCTTAGGCACGCCAAGATCCACGTTATCAGAAAATTTTTCGCATAGAATATCGCCCGCATCGCCAATTAAAACTCCTGGTCGTTTAACCTTCTCTCGGCATTTATTAATATAAATATAAAAAACGATTTACTGGTTCTCGTTACGTCCCCGTATGCGTTAGGCTTTCTCATTGTGGAGACCGCCTCTCTTTGCTCTCCTAGTCTCTGTCTCTCTCTCTCTTTCTCTCTCTCTCTCTCTCTCTCTCTCTCTCCCTGTCTCTATCTCTCCCTCTCACGAATTGCTGGCGACGGTGAGTGCATGGGTAAAGATCAAACCGGCATAACCGTCGGAGCGGGAAAAAAGTCTCTAATCTCGCTTTTATTTTATATTATTATCGTCGTTTCGTCAAGAGCAAACGTAGAGGATTCCAACTAAGGGTTGTAAGACCGACAATCGTCTCTCCGCACGACTGATTTTCCGTGCTATTTATACTACGTCAGCGAGGATAGTTGGCTGGCACATAGTCTAGTACTAACACGAGGTCATGTTAAACTCGGTAGAGATATTAGTAAGAATGTACATGTCTAAGAATGTTTGCACATTCTTATTAAATAGAAGTGAACGTGTTTTTTGAATATTAATGACAACCTCTTGTATTAATCAATTCATTTTCATAGCCCTCCATCTGCCATTCCTATAGAGATGATTGGTTTCTTATTGGTTCGGCAACTATCTCTATAAAAAGATATCCTGTTTGTCCCTTTGTGTAAAGTAAACGACTATTAAATGTATTGGAAACAAATGTTTGTTAATGCAAATACAAACGATCCTCATCTAAACCGTGAACATGGGGAAATGATAAATAGATTGAGTATATGGTATGGTTTAAGTATGTGCATGTTTATGTGTGTATAGAATTTCATGCACGCTTATGGTGGATGAATGAATGAGTTTAGCATGTTATGTACAATGTATGTACATTTATATAATAGACTTTTTATAACTAAGGATCACATATTTATGTGAATATGTGAAATAACGGTTGCAGCTCCCACAAGAAGGCTTTAGAGACTCCACAAAATTTATATATTCTTGATCGGCATTAAGTTCGAAGTCGATTTAAGCATTTTTGTCTGTCCACCTTTCCGTCTGTCCGTCTGTCCATCTGTGTAATGTCTGTTGTAAACATTTTCCTGGACGCAAAAATCAATCAATCGACTTCAAATTTGGCAGATTGGTATGGAAAACGGGCCAAATCGGTCGAAGGATACGCCCACAACAACACGTAAACTGAGA
Organism: Glossina austeni; assembly: GCA_000688735.1. Lineage (NCBI taxonomy): Eukaryota > Metazoa > Arthropoda > Insecta > Diptera > Glossinidae > Glossina > Glossina austeni. The sequence goes on from KK502610.1 coordinate 236,718, forward strand.
GCACCCGTGTTTTTCAAAAGGAATAAAAAATGACTCATAAACTATAGCAGACAAATGTACAAGAATTTGAACATATATTCTGTGGGCAATACTGTGGCACCTGCCCACACCAAAAATGTTTGTTTATAAGTTTTCATACCTACGCAAAATAACTATGTGGATATATTTATAAATAATAATAAATAATAATAATATAATAATTGAATTAAATGCTAATAATTGAAGACAAATTGCATAATTCATGTGGCAGTTAATTTGTGGGCGTCAAAATGAGGAGTGACAATAACATTTTCAAAATATACAAAAAAATATGCGACTTTTACGTACGCATTTTCCTGAAGTGATGGTCAGCCGTAATTTGCTTTAAGACATATATTGCACTCATAATTGTTGTTTTGTAATCTTAATTAATGTATTAAAATGTGTTCGCTTTCTTAATGACAAGTTGAACTCTTTAAAGGGTTTAATGTTTCCCCTTAAATTTTTTTGCCTTCTTTTTTTGCTAAGAGCCATGCACTACTCAAGAGCACTAAATTCAAATTTCTCTCGCACAGGTAAACAACGTGTGCGTGAAGTGTTGATAGAGCAAAAACACACACAATCATACACACAACAATAGCAATAAAGTTCAGTAACCTCTTTGCCTCTCGCATAGCGAATAAATTGTTTAAAATTTTTTCAATATTTTAGGAAACATTTTGTTTTTTTTTTTTTTTTTTTTTTTTTTTTGTAAATTTTTCTTACCCCTGATGCGGACGGCATACAGCAAATGTGTAAGATTGTATGTGTATATTTGTGGTTCTCGCAAACAAGTCATGGTTTCGAAAGTAAATGTCAACAGCACGCTAATATAATCTCGAGGGAAAATGAAAATCCAAAGTATAAACTTCACTAAAGCAAAAAAAAAAAAGGAAGAAAAAGAAGAAACCACTAAAAAATTGGGCTGGAAGCAAACACATGGTCAAGAGAATGGGTTTCATGTGTTTGCAGTCAAGAATATGAAAAACAAAAGGAAAAAAATGCAAACAATTATTACTCATAAATGAATATATTTTAATTTTAGACTACCCTTCTGGACGTTTACAAAGGATTCGGGGCTCTTTTACTTTTCTTCCACATACAATGTGTGTATGTAACATCCTGTTTTTAAAACAAATGGCATGAGTTTGCATGCTTAACTTGATTACTTACATTACAATCCACACACTGCTCCTATATATGTATAATATTTGCGTGTAGATGAGATTGCGATTGTAGGCAGTACGTACGTCTCTTATGAAAAATTTTTGAACATGTCAAGAAATATCAAAATAAAAAAAATAAAACATTTTTTTTTATGGCGGCCTCTTAAAATATTATAATGAAATTATAGTAAAATGCTGTAAGCGTTTATTAAGGCTATTAAGTCTGGAAGCATGTACTCATCGAATTAATATGTTTTTCTTCATTTATTTTTTCCCCGTTTTCTTTGTTGTTTTTTTCAAAACCATCGACACAATCGGAATATAAATGCTTAACAACATAACCGATAGGCGAAAAGAAAAAAAAAATTAGGTTAAAAATCAGGTTCAGCTTAGAGCGAAAGTAAGCGAAAGAGGGTTTCTTACATAAACCTTAGAATAGACATGATGGACATGTCTAATGATGTTAGAGGCACGTGGCGTATGGTCAGGCGTATGATCCTAAATCACTTATGGTGTGGCAGGTTAGTCCGGATAAATGCGACCAAAGGAACTTGATATAGACCCACCTTTTATTATTTATTAGAATCACTTTTTGAATTCAGCTAAGCTTCTCCGTCCGTTTGTCCGTCTTCTTTTCACGTGTTCAACCCACAAATGGGGTCATGTAATTTGGAGATATTTTGGGGGAATTTTGGTCCACCGACACGTTTTAGTCTAATGATGAAGGCCATTGATCTAAATGATCCGGATCTTATCACATTTCCGCCCACTTCCCATATAAAGTCCTTATAAGTACATTAAGTGAAATGGAGAGGCGTCTTTTTCTACTGGTGGATACTGGATACTCGCGCAGTAATTCAAAGCTATCTCGGTGTTAAGTGAACGTAAAAGATCCTTTGTTTTAAGAGAATATTGTGAAACAAGATGTCTGTGGGCATTCTACGCTTATCCTTGAATTATAACCAGTTACTCAAAATATGCGACTTTATACGTGCAACGCGCTCAGAAGGAAGTGGAAAAGAAGAGATGGGAGTGTATTAAGCAGCCTAGTGGGTGACGTGACCACTTTGTAATTATTGTGCCTTTTAGTCACTATAGCTACGACCCGGACAAAAGCTTTTGGCGACTTTTCTGTACTGTGCTTTGTGACAGTAAGAAGATCTTCATTCTTTTTTTTTACGCACCACTCTCATGAATTTTCAATATTTTTTGTGTTAAAATTCACAAGCGAATGCATGGATGTCAGCATACGACCATTAAAAGCAAATGAGATCGTAAAGAAATAGAAAAATCTTATGACACTATTTGCTTCTTTTTTCTGAGATCTCAATTTTATCCTTGCAGTCCCTACGTATGCAAGAAAGTTACGTTCAGTTTTACATCTCACGAGTGGTGTCGAAAAAAAAGTATACTCCCTAAACCGGAATTCATATTCAAAACTTTTTCGCTTTTAAAGCCTACATGGAAATCGAAAGCATGGGAAACGGGATATGCGTAAGAATGAAGTCGTTTGCAAGTCCTATGTTAATCAAAATTGTATGCACTTGCGGAGATCTTAACGGAGTACCTCTGTTTAACATAGTAAATCTTCTTCGACTGCCGGTAAATACAACTGGTTAGGCGATCATACACATCTTGGTTTAAAGCTTTGATATCAAGGGGATGTAAATCAGACGCGATTGTGAGAATTTTATTCCTGAGGAATATCCGATCAAATTTTAAATCAATATTTGTCGCTAATACTTCGAGATCTATCTGTTTCGTGAGTCTTTCGCGCTCATTTTTCCAAGTTTCATAAGTAAGCGGCTTCCCACTATAAAATCTTATGCGTTGCGTATATGACTAAATTAACAGCAGATTGTTTAGAGTCGCCGTTGGCGATGATTGGCATCTCTCGTGTACTTTTGTCTTTTGGTTTCAACTAAGAGAGAAGAAATAATGTGCATTTAACGAGATATTTATTAGTGGAACTAAGCTTAACGGGCAGCTTTATGAAGGCACGCATATGTGTCTAAGCAGTCCTACAAAGTAAACATGATTTATACCGTATAGGAAAGTCTTCTTATTTAGAATATAGTTTTAAAATTAATTTACGAAAAGTTTTTGTAATTTATTAAAACATTTTAACTAACATTTACTTACCTATTTTTAGTTAATTGAATATAATTATAATGAGGTTTTCCACTTCAATACATTAAAACCTTTAAAAGCATTTAAAATTTATAATTTATGACTTTTTCATGGTTAATGTATTGTTCGCCGACGATATTAAGTCTCAATGAAAGCCGACAGATGAAATCAAACGAAAAGCAAAAAATATATATATACATATATATATATATATATATATATGTATGGAAAACTTAAAAGTTTGTGGCAATAAAAGCGAGCCAGAAAAAAAGCTGGCATACACGTGCATGTATATTAAAAAACGGGCCAAGAAAAAAACAGAATTATAAAAATTTACTTCCACAGCCTCTAATTGGCACCATACATGGATTATAAGTGAGTGAGCGCATCAGGGGTTCTCAAACTTTATTTCAAAAATGTTTTACTATAATAATAAGGGCCGGAGTAGAAACGACTAAGCACAAAAAGTTGTACCTTGCCTTCATCTAAAAGCTTCTTTCCAAGCAAATTGATTTACCTGGTCGAAATACGGTGCGGTTAATATTTAGGTCGGACCAGCTGTCATCATAAAACATTGAAAATGAATCTGTTTGTCGTATAAAAGTTCACTTTTTGTATAAAAAAGCGGTTCTATGCGAAGGGGGTTCAAAAAATGGTTTTCGCGACGGAGTTAGGAAAATTGCACGTTTTTTTCGCACAATAAATTTTCAATATAAGGCATTATAGGGGAAATGATTGCAAAAGTAGCCCAATCCAAACCAGCAAAATTTCGTCAAAATATCTTAACAAAAGCCACCAGTAGGATGAGCGTAGAAATATATAATATCGATGTAAAAAAAGATTCTGACGCGATCTGCATAATGAAGGATGAGTCTGTTATAAGTATTTGTGAATGTTACATACATTCGCAACAATTTAGTATATCCTTCATCAAAAGTGATGTAGCGTAGAACAAGTGAACTCTTATCGATGTCAACTTTTACTGCTTGATCGGAAGCAGAAAGCATTCTCTTAAACGTCCACAGTTATCGGCGCAAGCGTCTCTAAAATAGTTTGGAAAATAGTGTTTCAACGCGTTGAGAACACATGATATGGAAATCGATGGGTGAGCAAGGGGGTGAGGGGTTTACCTCTTTTTCTCCTTTTCACTCCTTCCGTTTCATTTTTCTTCCTCTTCTTTTCAAATTTCTCACTCGTTAAAAGAGGAAGTACGGCCGAGCTAACAAAAGCAGTCAAACGTGTCGTCAGAAAGGAACATAACCAACCAATATACTCATAGGTTATATATTTGTGTTGCTTAATAAATTTTGCGTGAAAACTCATATCCCCATTGTATACATACATATGTACATACGTATGCCTGAATTTGTCGGCAGTTATTGAAAGTTTTAAAGGTTTCTTTGCAACATGACTAAGTCGTGAGCGCAGCAACAGCGCTATTGTTAGTGGCTTGTGCCGTCTACTTACCTGGATGATTCTATTGTTTAATTATATTTGCGTGCACACCTTGCTTGAGTGTGGAATGGATTGTTTTATAAATTTTGACTTTATGACGTTTTCTTGGAATTAATTCGCTCTTTATGGTAATAACGTCTAACGAATACATGCACTTTGGTTATAAAATTTTATAATATCCGTATACATGCGAAATATTGACATATCGTACATAGGAGAATATTAAAGAAATATCGAAATGAGGAAAGTTACAAAGAAAGCAAGCAAATTAATGGCCAACCATTCAATATTCACTAAAATTTTTAAGTGTTTGCCTTGAAATTAAAATGAAGTGGTAGCGTGTTAACTTGATTATAATGTGTCGTCTTGTGATACGTTTAGTCTTTTTTTATTATTATTTTTTTTTTTTTTGTTTTTGCAGACATTAAGATGTATATAAATATGTGCACTGATTTACTTCCTTTTGTTCAGGTAGAAATTTTGCTATAGGGTTCCTTTATGAATGAGGTTATAAAACTCCTTAGATGCGTGTAGAAGGAATGACGACGGCGTCTAGTAAAATGAATTTTTGTTATCAAAATTCATGTTACTGAGTTTCCTTATCGCATTTCCTCATCTACGAGTTAGTAAGTATACGAATATGTTTTTCGCAATTTTCATGAGTAAGAAAATTTAATGGATAAAAGCAAAGCTTAAGCGGAATTTCTTCTTTTTTTCGTTTTTTTCTTTCATATCGCATAACAAACTTTAGAATCATATTTAATGTCTTTTGCGAAACTGCTTCGACATTGAATTGTCTAAAAAAATATGAAACCGTTGAAGTTAACAAAAAAATGAATACACATTTGTAGTTAGCTTCGCTTTGTTTGTCCATCTAAGCTGCAGGGAAAGAGATTTCATTAACAAATCAAATTTCAGTCTATTCGAAGCAAATGGTTAATGCTGTAAAGTAAAAATTTAAGGACATAGCGTTGAATAATGAATGTTACCGAAGTAAAATTGATAAAATCTACGAAAATGTCGCAGCAGAGGTTTATAGTGAAAGCTAAAAATGTGTTGACTGCGTGCCCGAAATAATAAAGCGAACGAATCCACTCACAGCATTCGGTAAAGTTCTGAATTTTTTTTTTTGATAATCCTATAGATCTCATATAAGCTTGCCCGGAAGCGAAGAAATCATCAGAGAAAGTTTTCATATTCAATCAAGGAATTTTGTAGAGATGAAAACAGAGGATAAGATAGCTTTGCCAGGTTCAAGTCAGAGTTTGTTGCAAGCCTTTTTAAAGCCTTTATGGAGGGCTAAAAGTGTCCGCTACTTGGTTTTGCTAGCATTATCCTGCGTTTTGCTTGATATGATGATATCGTACACGCGGATCGCAGGAGCTTGTCATGAAGGACGAGCGCGTGCGATTTCAACGAATAAATTATGAAGATTTCCTAAACTTTAGCGTACAATTTACCGCAACCTAAGCAAATCTGCTCGTTCTAGTTATCCATTCCCTTATGACTGCTTTAAAGAAAGTTCCAAATCTTAGAGTATATCAGGTGACATCCAAATATCTATCATCTCATGTAGGTTACACTTAAGCCCCTTACATAATTATTTACAAGGCGATCTTTTATTGGAATATCATCCACTTTTTTAGAAGCAAATTTTTATTATATTATTTACAATGCATAACAGGGCTGTTGATAGTGTACCTTTGCGATGAATATCACAGACCGCTATACCGTTTCCGGGTTAACCGAAGTCTTTCTCACCCTGGATACTAAAAAAAAAAAAGAACTTCACGAGGATTTTTTCCGTCTCTTATCACAATAGCTACAGACTTAATGGATAAATGAACTAATATTTGTGCGGGAGCTACATTCGATCCTTGAGAGCATAGACGATTTCCCGTAGCAATTTAGAATCGTCCCCAATATCGAGTTAAAGTTAAGTGAGCTTTTGAAAATATTTAATTTCCTAAGGTTTAGTTGGCTTAATTTAAAGCAAAGTGGTTGTTAGTAGGGCCGTTGTAGCCCGTTGTAGCCCAAATTCGTCTATAAATTTAACAAATTAAAACTGTCTAGGCCGACAAGGCCGTCGATTAGGTAGTCTACACCACTTCACATAAAACTGAATTCTGGACTTAATTTCGTAATTAAATGTCAAAATACAAAGGCATGCATGCTTTCCATGGGAGCTCTTACATAGCATGGCGGCCAGAGAATAAACTTACGTCAATCAAATTTCAATTTTACAGTTAGCAACTATTAGAATGGAATGACTTTCATCATAAGACATTAAACGTCAGAGCTTTTCGTTATATGAGAGAGGATTGAAAAAATCGTGCTCTGCTATCCCATGTCCTATGATATGGCGTCAGACGGAAAGAAAACTTATGTATAAATACATATAACCAAATATTAGGGGTACAAATAAGTTCCGTATGCTGAGACAGGTTGCTTTATTAAGCATACTTGTCGCGTTCATTTCTTTCAAAGTTTCGGATACACGTAACTTAACAATTGGTGCTCGTACGGTATAAATTTCAGTTGCTTCCACGTTTATTAAAGTGTCAAGAGGTGGTTGCCTTCTATTTTAAACTTGAAAAAAATACATTCGGAACTTAAAGAAATGCTTAGGTCGGCTTGAGACACAAATGCAGTAAGCTATGAAGGTATGAGTAAACATTTTTTAAAAAATGCAAAAAATTTTAGTCTTGAGCAAGATGAACTCGTTGGAGCTCACATAGACGGATCGATCGATAGAACAGTTTAAATCGATTCAGAAAGTGATAATAGTAATGATAAAGTGGTGCCTATCTTAAATTCTCTGGGCTTTATATGCATCTGCACACAGGTAGTGCATCCTACATATGACGTAGAGTGTAAAACTTCCGCATAATTTGAGAGTAAATATCATGAAATTTCACATTATAGCATGACTTTCATTAGTAGGCAATACAGACCGACAGAAGCATAGGCTCGAAGAGTGTTTGGTGTCTGTTATAAGAGAAAGTTTACAGTAGGGTTTATTACTGAACTATGTGCCAGATTATACAAAACTCAAAAGTTTCCTGCATTCCCTCGGGAAGCAAGACTTTTGAAGCTTAGTCCTTATTCTTAATGTACAAGTAGAGGAATTGCGATTGCTGGCCTCAAAATTTTGAATAAAACAAACTACCCGCTACACACTTTGAGTGTGCGAAAGGCTGAAGAGAAACTTATTAACTTGACGAATCCTTCTTTAAGGCTGCGTGAATTTTAAACTTTCTCTCGCACTGTCATGTTCGCTTTTCGGACAGTACAAGTGCTATTACCAGTAAGCTTTTGTCAATTATTTCGAAATCTAGCTCCTGCAGATCTATGCCGCTTACAGAATTGTTCCTCTTCAGTCATTTAATGTAAGTTTACAAGAACATTACCTATAATGTTGTTGCACAAGCATGTTTACTTTTAAATTCTATGATGAGACATAACCACAGCTCTGTTAAAGAACAAGAACAAGACAATAAAACCAATATTAGTATGTACAATGGACGCTTGTGTGTGTTTGTGTTATGTAGAGAGACAAAAAGAAAGAAAAAAAATAAAAACAGATTAAAGTTGAGTGCAGAAAATGATGTATAATTCCTACGGTTCGTGCTGTTGCATGAAAACGTCTAGGGTTTCCAGAGATGGATCACAGTAAAGCCACTGTTTATCACGGAGGTTAAGAGCTCTTCTTACCATAAACTTGATATAAATTTCATTACTTCGACAGTGAGTTGTAAAAACATTTCACATTTTATTTATAATGCTCGATACTTTTTTGGTGAGTCTTCTGTCAGATAAAGAGATGCAGACGTATATCACAATGGTTGAGAAGATAAAGGAAAATTGAAGGATTTTTCTTATTTACACATGATATTTGAAGTTTTAATGTATTCGTTGTATTGGTTGGCAACATTAGTTATCGTTTTTGTTTCTATTGTAAACTATAAGTAAGCAGCAGCAATACACACATTATTTGTTTTTGCTTGGATACTCAAAGATCTGAACTAAGTACTTGAAGTAAGTGCATGCACAGTTCAAGTAATGAATGTCACAATGAGTTTTATTCGAGTGAAACGAGTACAAGGACAGTTAAGTATTGTTTGCCGGAAATTAAAACCGGATGCTTGAATACGAAATAATGACAAATGATGGCAACAAAACGATTGCACATAAAATTAAATCGCTTAAATTCCGGAAACAAAGCGCAAAATTGTAAGCATTCGACATTCGGGAAATCTTTTTAGCCTAAAATGCCGTATGCAGTTAATTAAGCAATTCTTCAGGGAAATGTTGCGATTCTAAGTTATTCGGAATATGTTCGGTTTGTCATTTTGCATCCAACACCTAAACGCGTAGGCATCAATTAGGTGCAGAAAGGCTGCACAAAATATTAAAGAAAACAAGAAAAGCGTCACGAGAGCAAGAGAGCAGTACTGCTTGCTACTTTTTTGTTGTTCTTGTTGTTGTTTTAGATGTATTATTGATTGCAATTTGCGTGCAAAGACTCATTAAAAATGGAGTTTGATTAAAATTGATGAGTATGCAAGATTCGTCTTTTATTTATCTATTACAAGCGTTCCGCATCACATATTAAATATTAAATTCATTTTAATTTTCCGTCTTTCATCAAATTACTATTTAATGCATTTATTGTGGATGAATTTTTCTTTTTCTTTTCGTTTTTGTCTTTTTTTTTTTTTAATGTTTTCTGCTTTTGCGCCATGTTTTGGCTTTTGCTGAATGAAATAATGTACATAAATCTTTAAATGAAATGCAAAATGTTACTTATGCTACATGTCTGGAATTTTCAAACATAAAGCATTGATGTTGCTTGCCGCAGGAAAGAGATGTAAGAAAAAAAAAAAAAAAGAAAAACTAAAAACGTTGTTGGCTTCGCTTAGACAATGTTTTTGCCAAAATGCTTACAAATAGGTTACACTAGCCTTGACGATGCCGGGTACGGGATGATGATGGTGTGCACTTAACAGTTTTTCGTGTATGAAAATTTTTTATTTTTTTTTATTTTTTTTTTTGGATAGATTTTTGCGATTTGGGATTTACTATGGGGCGTATGCAAATATCAAATAATGGTACATGTGTGAAATAGTTGTACGTATGCGTATGTGCGTGTTTGTGTGTGTGTGTGTGTGTGTGTGTGTGTGTATGCGTTTGCTGGATAAACGGCTTAAGAGTTTCGATGATAAATCTTAAAAATGGAAATTACTTTTCCCATCAAACATGTACGAGCATCTTTTATTCTAGTTAATGTTAACCTTAAGTCCTTAAGCTCCTTAATAATCTACCTCAAGCAAAAATTCTAGAATTGAGTTTATCATGAACTGAAGAAGGAAAATCTATGACTCCAAAAGCTATTTTGTGCCATCGGAAAATGCTGGTAACTACTATATAATCGTTTGATATGTCATTTTTTAACATCTTACATGTGCAACGTAAGCTGTACATACACCTGCCTATAGAATTACTACTACTATTTGCTCTTGGTATTGTATTTGTATGATTACATCACATACATATATATATATATATATATATATATATATATATGTATATATATGTATATATATATAGCGAGTATGTACGCTAATGATAATACTCATTATGTACTATGTCAGGCATTAAGAATGACTACAATAACAACACAAGAGCTTAACTTCTTCTCCTTCTTATTTTTTTTTTTTCGTTTTTCTATTAGAAAATCATGTTGCTTGACTAAAAAAAAAAAAACAGCAAAGAAAAGCAAAAATCCCGCTGTCAACAAAAGGCAATATGAATAAAATGCTCTCTGATGTTATCTTAAGAATGTCATTATTTTCTCATAGTAAAGTAGTAGTGCATGCACTACACCAGTGCTGCTAAGAAGAATATAAGCATAAAAAATAAAAAAAAAATAATAATAAAAAAAAAAAACGACAAGCCAGCACAAATACATATGCAATATAATCACAAGCTATACGTTTAGTTAGACAGCATACATGCAAATTCCGGAGTCTTAGCTGCCGTCTTATAGACAAATGAAAAACGCGTTTGTTATATATGCATATATACATATATGTGCTGGCACACATTCGCATATGAATATAAAAAATTCATGAGTGGTTTAGGCAAAAGATAATATTGTATTATAGACATATAACGGGGCAAAGAAAGAGACAAAAAAAAAAACAAAAGAAAAAAGAAAAAGCATATCTGTACTGAAAGAGATTCCTTAAGAAGATCGTAAATTATATGCAGTTAGTGCTCCTTTTGCGATATTCAAAAATTATTAGTTTTTTTTATTTGTATTTTAGATAGAACTCCGCGAAATATGCTTTGATTTTTATTTTAAGATTAAACTCAATATAATGCAATGATTTTTTAAGGAAGTAAGAAAAACGAAAAACAGAGTTGAAATTTATAGAGAAGTGAGTTGAAGTGAAGAGAAAACTCTTTAAGGCACATAAAATCGGTGGCAACTCAATTTTAACTTAAGTTATTAAATCTTAAAATTTTTATTCTGACGAAAATTTGTTCATAAATTAAATAATTACGAAGGACAGACAATTTGACTACGGGTCATTGCATGATCAGTAGGAAGAAGTAAAATGATCTATAATCACACTCTATGATCACACTTTTGAATGTCTTCTTATTTCCTACAACTTGAGCCAATGAACAAAACCCTAAGCAAGTCTGTAGGCTTGCACGCTTTGTGAAACATAATTAGCATTTATTTGAAAGTCTTGGTACGCCGAGCTACTCCTGTATATCCCTAGAAAACCTTCTCTATTTCAATAATGCTTCCATTAGGTCACATATCTCCTTGGACAAATTGCATAATTGCGATCATTATCCCTTTAAAGTCTAAGATGCAAATATTTTATGGGGTTTCAATAAAGCAAAATAAAAAGTTAAGAAATTTATGCTTGCTCAAGACCCATTCTTTTAGAATCACCACAGCGATCCTAAGAAAAAGGAAAAGAACTACATTTGCATACCGCATTGGTAGGACGCGGTTGATTTTTTCTATTTTCAGAATAAAAGTTGAGAAATTTATATCGTGTACGCGCTCTGCTGTATGAGTTACGGACAAAAAGACCACGAAAAGCAAAAGTGTTGACAGTTTCTGTTTCATAGATACATGGGCGTTGGAGGCGTCCCCTTTGAAAAACTTGTGTCATTTTCAAATTATGTCGGGAATTTGTAGGCGAATGGGAGAATATTTACCACTACTACAATTACTACATAATTACGCAAATGGATAGATGACCAGATGAAGGGACGGACAAGTGAATCTCAAATCAAAAACTAGCCAAGAATTTATATATTTTATCGGGTGTTTGAAGCTTGTTTCTGGGCCTTGTGAAAGTATTGAAAAGACAATTAAATTTTGATATGCTGTAGCATTAGACATATTAGTGATCAATTTTTCCCATTTTCGTACAGATATTACATAGTCGCCGATGAAATATACAACCAAATTTTTTTACATTTATCTATTGTAGCTTATGAATAATGACAAAAACACCAACATTTTGTGATTTTTCGAAAACAGAGATGTTCTCAGTTTAATTAGCACTGTGGGAGTGTCTTTCGACCGATTTGACTCATTTTCAATACTAAGCTGTGTTCCAATGGCTTACAGACTATAGCTTCATTTCTGCGGCCAGGAGAATGTTTACAACAGACAACACACAGACAGACAGACAGACAGACAGTGAGACAGACGTACTTACACCGTTTCAGAATTTTATGCTGCTCAAGAATATATACGTCTTTCGGGAGCTCGTAAACAACCTTCAAGGCGTTGCAAACGTTTTGACAAAATAAATACACTCCTCATCCTTCGGTGATGGGTATAAACAAAGAGAAGGATTCTTACAGAATCTCAGTCAGCCAATAAACGCTCCTACGTTCATTGATTTTTCCATATTTTTTATGACCAGACATAGTTTTATTGCCCTAATATCATTTTTCGTGATTGAAATTTTTGCTAGCGCCACTGAGATCCATCAACTTATGCACACCTGTAACGTGTTCACCGCCCTTAAAGTTATTCATTTTATTTTGTCTTATCAGTTCTCATCGTCATAGGCTATCGCGAACCTTTAGAATTACTCACGCAATATATTCTTTACTTATTAATGCTTAATTGCATGATGAACAATCCATCTGTCGCTTTCTCACCTGCAAATACTTGGGAACAGTTTATTACCAACCAAATTGCTGTGATTATCATGTGTCCATATGCGCTTTGCGCACACTGCTTTTGCATGCATATTACAAAGTATTTTGCTCCTATTATTTGGCGTATACTTCTGTGTTATTGTCAGTCAAGGTGTAGACCAATTGAACAACGTCCGCTTTCATGTTGCTTTCTCTTTCTTCCTTTTTTTTTCTGTTGCTATTTTGCTGACTGTTGTAATTGTCGGCTTTAGTCACGTTTGGATTTATAATAGGTTTGTAGTCGTGAGAAGGACCTAAGAAAGTTACATCGTTTGTCAGATGAAACTTGTATTGCCCAATACTACAAAGGATAGGGCGAAAAGTTGTAATGCGGAGCAGTGAGTACTTGGATAGGTGACCTCAGTAGATAGTTTTAATTCGATATCTATGAGTTATTGTGAGTATTGTATCTATTTATATTTTAAAGGTCCCCCTATTCTTTTAGATTTATTTTTAACTGACGCGTCTCAGTTGGAGCTTTTACTTCATTCCATTTGATCTGCGCGTTTTTTATGACCAAGAGATCTCAAAGTATGAAAAAAGAAGTTCTTTACACCCTATCCCACTGACAGTGCATTAAGCTATTGCGGTCCACCAGATGGATCCGCCATCCATGATATCGATTGATTCAAAATGGCTTTCGGAACCGTGAACTATGATGATTCACTATAGTGGGCTCGCCTTTTTAACTGCACTTATGAATTTATTTTGGATGCCTTTCACATACACACTCTTCTAAAATGACGTCGTTGTTTCATATTTAATGCAAATGGATTGATGACGTACAACTTCTGAACAACTTATGAATGCATTTTGTCTTTTTCGCTCTTACCCATGGAAATGCACCCAAAATATATAAAATTTAAATAAAATTTAAATAAAATTTAAACTTTTAAAAGATGAAATTATATTCATTTTATTGTATTGTATTGTACTCGTTAGTGAACGAGTATAATCTGTTAAGAATTCCCGAATATTCACATCCTACACACCATAGAGTGTGATAAGGTGCCCATAAACCGCAATCGGAACGATTAAAAAATCAATTTTACTCATGATAAGAGGAAAACTTTAAAGTCGATATTTAAGTAAATGTCTGTTTAGCTGGAGTTGAAACATCAGGCACATCTAAAAGTTACTTCAACGCGAACGTTGTTCTTTCACATGTTTTCAGGTATCACTTAAAAGAAGTTGCTGCATTCCCAAGTGTGTAATAAAGAATATATATATACATATATATATACCTGATGATGATGATGATGATGATGAATGAATCCTCTTTGTCTCTTTGAAGCTGCTGAAAAACTTTGCTTTGCTTTGCGAAATTTCTTTAAAAATTTTTCCCGTTAAAATTTTATTATTCATTTATTTATGTATTCATATTTCACTAAGCTAGGAAAACACCATTCGAAGGATTACGGAGCGTAATCGTAACTATATTATTCAAGCTTAATATGCTATCGTATAGAGGAGGAAATCGTAAATTTAATATAGAAATTATTGAAATTATTAGTAAATAATAATTATATTAATAATATTTTACAATATATATGTGTGTGCGGTGTTTCATCGTCGGCTGGTGAACATCGCGAAACAATGCAATTGTTTTCGCAATTTATGTGTCCGCTGATTCCGTGCTCATTGTTCGGTTTTGTTTGGTGTGAAAAGTATTTTGCGAAGTAAAAGAAAGAAAGGAAAAGCAACAAGACAAACGAAAAATCTTTCTTGCATTAAACAAGTGCCAAATATTTCACATAAGATCATCTTTGTTCGGCCGAAATAAGAATATAAATTGATCAATTTGTGGACAAGCAAGCCTATCTAAAATAAAACTTTGGCTATTTTTTTTTTATTGCCTGTTAAATAAAGACGATGAACGAATCTCTCTCTCTCTCTCTCTCTCTCTCTTTCTCTCTCTCTCTCTCTCCATATCTCTCTCCATCTTTCTCTCCGGTGCAGAACAAATCGAGGTTTGCCTACAATTCCCCTCGACGGTTAATACAGTTCATTGAAACTCGTTCTAGAAAGCAAGAAGAAGAGCTTCTTTCAAGTGAAATAAGAGAGCGCGCAACCAATACACTCTCTGAGCTGAGTAAAAAAATTACAAAGATTGTCAGAGATGTCTAAAGCAAGACAATTTAGCCGATCTTCGTATAACTGGGATACGTCACCAAGAAAACGAAAATCTGAATCAAGTGCTGTGGAACATCCGTGTGGCTAGCTGCAAGGATTACTCTTCCTAACTTTGCAGAAATTTTTCGAATTAAAGGTAATAGTCCTGACGATCCCCTTATAGTAGAGATTTCTGCAGCCTACGATCGGAACATTCTCCTGCATGAACTTGAAGAATTTTAAAAGGCACCATAAATCTTAATCCAATCTTAGTCCAATCAAAATGGATTGGACAGGGAAAAGTACGTCTATATCGATGAAAATTGAACGCCATATAATTACAGCATATTCAGAGCGGTGAAGAAGTTAAAAAAATTGACGAAAACGTTGTAAGGAACAATGATAATGAGTTGTGAGCTATTGTGTCTGCGGAGTTTTTTATCTTCAACAGTTACAATATGGACACTGAAAAAAACTTCCCTGCAAAAGTACATGTTCACACTAAGTACCTTAATACCCCAATACCTGGAATTACTCTTTCACTGTGGCATGTAACGTGATGCTATGGACACTTTGCCCCCCAAGAGACTACATTTGTTAAGTATGTCTACTGGTCCGCACTTGGTTCCTTATGTTTTACTTATTCTTAATTGCGTTTACAATAACAAATCACGTTGTGCCAACAACAAGTACTTTGTGAGATTTTCGAAGCTTATTTCTACAAGTTGCAAGGCTTTGTTTGACAAAGTGGATATACCCTTCATCCTTGGGTGATGAATATAATAAAGCCTTACTGCGTCAATTGCCGCATCAATAATTTTCTTATTATTTATATAAACTTTTCTTACGACATAACTTTTTTTAATAACAAACAATTTCTTCCATTGGAATTTGTTTAGAATTCTTCAATGTGGAATAAACGATGAAAAGGAAACACCTTATATTTGCTACATACATACATATGTACGGTTTGGCTTTTTTCGTATATACACGCTTACGTAACGTATATATGTCATATCATAGCCGATGTTCACTTGAAAACACAAAATACTCTACGTTTCTGCTTTGTGAACGTTGGAAAGAATATGAGGTCACATTAACAAACTATTAACATACAAATAATGGAAATGAAAGAGGAAGCTGGCAATTAACAGCTTTGCTACTGTTATCGATAGGAAAAACACAAAAAGTCTCTGATAATTCCCTGAATTCAACTTTGAGCCAAGTGTTGACGATATTGTCAATGTATTGTTATTTTTGATGTACTCTTGTGAGGAAGCAAGCGTTTTCGTAAATAAACAACAAGCAATGCTCCTTGTATATTATATAAGATATGGACTGATGAGAGCGGATAGTAATAGTAGTAAAAATCGATTGAATAAAGTTCGGAAATATATTCGAACAATATTTCAGAAATTTGTTGGTTTTGTTTATCAAACGATATTTCACTTATTTCCTTCTACATGTCTTTCGCATGCTTCATTTTATACACGGTCTACCACCGTGCGTTAAGATTATATTTACTTAGTGCATATGTATGCAACACTTAGAAATATTTGAGTAGACTTTCAGGTCTATCCGTCTGTCCATATACTCTACTGTTCAATCTACATATGTAAACTTTAGAAGTTTCAATGAAAATTAATGCACAGATACTATTTTAGAAAACTTTCAGGTCTGTCTTTCTGTCCATGTACTCTACTGCTCAATCTACTTATATAAATTTTACAATTTTCAATGCAAATTAATTGTGTGTGATAGTGTTTGAGAAGGCTTTCAGGTCTGTCTTTCTGTCCATGGACTTTACTGTTCAGTCTACAATACACAGATAGTTTTTGAGAAAGTTTTCAGGTCTGTCTTTCTCTCCACGTATTCTATTGTTGATGTAAATTTTAGAATTTTCGATGAAAATTAATGCACGGGTATATTTTAAGACGAGGAAGAACGTCATTGAAGATGGATTTGATCGGATTAATTTTATAGCTATACCTTATATAAAATACTGCTTTTAAAAAAGTCGTAAAAAAAAAAAAATTTCTCCCTTTAGCAATTCTCGACAAAAGTTTTTGGAAAACAATTCGTGTATAAGTACACTAAAAATGAATGTGCAAAATTTTTACGGGATGGGGAAGTATTTTGATTCTCCGCCTGTAAACGTTCTTCCAAAATAGAGACATTAAGAGATAGATTGCTGTGCTTTATATGGGAAATTCGTTTATCGCGTATATATATGTTTTGTGGAAAGTATAGACGATTTATTTTTCGAAGGACCCCGTACATAAGAATTCCCTGGAAAACGACGCGTTCATATAATGACGGAAATGGGCTAAAATGTTTAGGTTTCTTACTGTTAAATAATTTCCTCCCCTTTTTTTTTCATTGAAAACTTTGATATATTTTTTTACTAATGAATTTTTGCTAAGCAATAATTTTCATTTAAAACAAGTTAAACATTCACGTTATTCTTATATAGCATAAAAGAGATATTGAAATTTTCATACGAAATCGAACAAAAATAGAATTCAATAGCATTTTATACATAAAAAGTATAAAGGCATAGACAAAAATTAATATTTGAATTTTCTATAAAAATTTGAAGGATTTGTAACATTGAACTGCAGTAAACAAACGCTAACTGTAAAGTGTTGAATATATTTTCTTCTTTATATTCTACATCACTTGTGGTACATAGAGTGCATAAAGTTTGGGCGAATGCGTGCAACACCCAGAAGTACTTGAGTACTTGATTCAACTCTTATTAAAACGATCGATTCGAAATCGATTTAAGCTTGCCCGTCTTGTTTACTTCTATTCAATCTACAGTTTGCAGTTTTTAAGATATTTAACTGAAATTCGATCCATCCACCCGATCTTCCAGAACCAACGTTATTGATAATGTTTGGGAACAGACCAGTTTTCCGACCACTTCACTTGTAACACTTTATTTTGAAAAACCGTTATATGAATAACTGTATTATGCGAAGTGCTGTAAGGTATTTAAGGTCCGACGCTAACAATTTTACATTATTTTTATATATATTTTGTTTTGTTTGTAAGCAATTAATCTAAATAAAATGTGTTTTTCAATTTAATGAAATAAAATTTTATTTGTCCCTATTTTTGTCACCACATTCCGATATATTATAAACATGCCTACAATAAATAGCTTTAATGTCGTTTAGTATGAAAAAAAAAAAAGTGTAATTTCATTCTAATCATAAATTAATAAAATTTATGTGTTTTATATGTTTTCGTAATGAATTGTTTAATTAAGTTAAATTTGACTATAGCGAAACGTTGTCTCTATTTTAAATATTTCCCCTTTTTATTATTTAAATTTATTTGCTTTATGCAAATATTTGGCGAGCATTGAAAACAGTTACATATCAATGAGATTGTTTTTAAAAGTCAAATGATGAAGCATTGAAGTCCTTTCAGGGTGAAATAATTACGCGTTAATTCATTCAACGCATGATGGCATGAGTTTTTTATTAATGTGTAAAATATTGAAACACGGAATTTTTAATAAATTTGTGTAAATGTAAATTCGATTTTTAGGAACGGGTCTTAAAATTGAGGGCTTTTTTCCTCTTCTTTGAAGGAACGAATGAGCTTAGAGAGGTTATCCCTTTGGCATCAGCAAAGACAACAAGCAAAAACAATCTGGAACACCCGTACGGCTGTTGAAAAGGTGGCCAAATATTTGAAAATAATCGTAGATAGCATTACTTTATAGCACTAAGACTTTTCCAATTGATCAATTGAAACAAAAAATACAACACAAAAGGACACTCCGTACAAAAAAACACATAAAAATTACTCAACGTAAATTCTTAAAGGGGAGGAGTAATGTAGGGTACCTTATGATATTATGTTGCCTCGTCATTATCTTATATCATAATAGAAATATCTAAGTATCGGCAGGAATTGTTATTCGCAAGCAATTTCTAAACGTTTTCTTTTCAAGTTAATACCGCAGTCATATAATCCATCCGCTTGAGTGGCCAAGTAGGCAAAGGATCTCGAGTAACAACTCAATGGTCATGGGTTCAAATCTCAAGTGCAGTAGAATACTCAGATTGTTTTGGATTGAAACGATAACACTTCCAGTTGAACAGATTTCTGTTTATTCAAGGCTCAGTCGTGTTTCTTTAGAGTAACTAAAGTGATCCTTAGTCCTCTTTCGCTTTGAGGTAAGCTCCTGCTAGGATTTTATCAAAATTCTGCTAACCAATTCAACCATAAGAGTGTCGAGTTAGCTTTCAATTTAACCGGAAAAACAACCCCAAAATATTGACAGACTTTCTGTTAAACGTAATCACAGAAAGATATAAATCAAAAGATAGTTCGAAAAGAATTTTTTCCAAAAGTATTTTAAATAAAAGATGTGTTTAGGTTAGTTAGTCAAAATTGGATACAAAAAATTTTTGCACTGTCCCCAATACCAGACTGAGAACGCGAAAGTTTAGTTAGCCAAAAATGAAACTAATGTTCCGTGAATCCTTGATCAATATGCTTCACAATGATGCGCATGAAGTGGATGACATTTTCTAGTTAACATTCCCACTCGAGTCTGAGGAGGACTAACATGAAAGAAGAGGAAAAGGAAAATCTTTATTGTATGGTTTTGAATCTATACATATATATAAATATACCATACCAATAAACCAATAATAATATGGTTACTTTGTTGCGCAGTTATTACTACATGCTCAACGGAAATAGTAAAATAATCCAAAAGTGTTCGTTAAAAAAAAAACGAGCAAGAAAGTTATATCCGACTGTGAGCGAATCTTATTTACCATCCTATGTCCTCTTTGACCAATTTGGACTATTTTCAATTTCGACCTACGTGCAACACCTTGCAATGCCTCTGCCAAATTTAAAATCCATGCCTTCATTTCTGTGACAAGTAGAGTGTCAAAAACACACCTTTATAATAGCACACAGACGGACAGACATGGCTAGGATGAATGCGAAGGTTTCTTTTGAGTGTTGCAAACATTATACCAAAATGAATACACCCCCACATTCTTCGGCAGTGGGTATAAAAAAATACAACACAACCAGAAATGTCTCTTAAACGACAATGTTATCTACGTGTGTGATTAGTGGAGAGATAGTTTCTGAATAATATAATGGACGCATCATTTTGAGTAAAAAATTTAAATTTACCTACGCAACGGTGTACTTTAATTCTATAAATTATTTTAAGACTTTATATAGGCTTTTGGTTTCATTGCAATTAAATTAGAAATGAAAACATATTTTTGTAATTAAGTGTAATATGTTAGGTGCTTGCATGTATTTTGATCATTGGTTGGCAAATCAAAATTTTTAACATCTTTTTGGCAACGTGGCCACGCACCCACGCTGAATTGATCTGAACAAGTGGTAGTCCGGGGAGTACGCTGAATATGGCACAACTTCCCGTCTGTTAACTGCTCTTGCTGATCTTTTAATACATCGTTCAGTTTGTTCAATTGACATCTGTAGGCATCCACAGTAACAGCTCGTAATAGGCAACACTTTGCCGATGATCCCAGCATATGTAATGAATGTCGAGAATGCAATTTTGAATGTTCCATGATTAGCGTCTGTATACACTGAATAATTCTAATAATAATAAATTCAAAAACTATTATTCTATGTAGCGAAAGGTTAAAATTATCGAATTTAACCGTTGTGTACGTAGATGCTTTTGATTGCTTCATCATTGTCAATGGTAGATACCGCTGATCAGAATACGTGCAAGCACCTATTAATTAAATATATAAATACTCTTATCGGGTTAATTAACATTTGTATGTTTACCTACACATTTATTTTTAGATATGTTACATGTATATACGCAAACATATACACAAACACACAAGCCACTTGTTAGTGTAATAAAAATTCAAAGCGTTTTTAAAAAGTCATTTGCCTTGTCAGCATAATACCAGGAAATCACGCTTACTCTCTACTCGACGTTATTGCCAAAGAAAACACTTTATACTAACATACAAACATATATATATATATATATATATATATATGTATATATATTTGCAACTAAATATAAATTTCAATTCTTACCTATACGCACGTACATACATACATTTAAAGAACATAGCCACCTAACAAGGCACTTCTTATTTACACTCAGATATATATTAACAGCACACGTGTACAATGTATGCTTATGTGTGGATGTGTGGGTGCGTGCGTGTGTGTGTGCATGTGTGTGTACGGAATACTATACGTACACAATTGTACTTTATCAACACTTTACTTCACTTAACAATTACACGTGGAAATTGTTCAAGTGTTGTTGCCGTTGTGAGAAGGCGCACAGCATACTTTTAACATATTTCTGGCTCAGTCGCATTTCTTAACTTAACGTAGAAGAGCGAGTAGGGGCTTTTCGCAAGCGAACGAGTGTACGTTATATATGCACTTGGAAGAAACTAACTTGACAGATTGCACATGGGTTACGTTAGCTTTTTTTTTTTTTTTTTTATGTACAAATTCTCCCCTTTCTCTCTGTCTCTTTCTCACTCTCATTGGTTTTAGTTTTTTTTTTTTTGCTAAAGTTCTCCTTGAAATGTTATATGGTTATGAAGTGTAGCATTTTGAAGTCAGAATTCATTCACATTTGTATTTCTATAAAAGACAATTGTGGAGACAGTTTGTGACAGTTTGCTGGTAACAACAACAACAGATACCATTATGTACCTCCGAGAGACTGAAGTAAAAAGCATTCCTATATATAGTCATCGTAAAATACTTAGTTGTTGTTACCGTTTGCATTTTCTTGCAGAGACATTGTCTAGCCAGAGAGAAGGGTTAACACTTTTCGTAGAACTCACTCACTCACTAACGCGTAATAATAAGAATAACAATACAACGACATAGAAGAGACAGTTACTTACTTCCATGAAGATAGACTAAAACGTACATACGTACATCATATATATATATATATATATACATATGCAAGGGAGAGTTGAAGTGTTTTTGTGTGTATAATTTTTCGCACTGTTTAGTATAACCGTACCACTACTATCTCAGTTACACATTCTAATAATGAAATCATATAACAACCGTTGCGTGCACATGCAGTATTTATGTGATATAGCAACACTTTGATCTATTGTATTGTATATACTACAGGAAGTATCACTGACACTATTATTGGTGTATTGTTTTCCCCAGGAAATGTATAACTATATATATATATACATATGTACAGTCATTCATTCATGCTTATGTATGAACCTATTTGGTGTCATTGAAATTACAGTTCATGGGTTGAAAAAGTTGGCGTCAAATTTCATTCATATAAAAGTCATTTATCATTATCACTAATAATTGTGCAAAACACAATTGCACAAGTGTGCGACGAGTGTGTGTTGTGTCATCACTCTTTATAATTGTGTGCTCTCCGTAGTTGAAGCATATCTGTATAGCACATGCACGCTGTTACGTTGTACGATACATGTGTGCGTCTTAATTATGATTTTAATTTTCTACTATTTTAAGTGTCATAGGACTACTATTTTAAGTGTCAAATGCCATCATATAATAGTTATTTCTATGCCCACATTACGGACATTTGTGCAAATATATTAATTTTTTTTAATACCAAGCTAGTATGTATATAAAGTAGAGCTTTCGAATGTATAGATATGTGGCGATGTCGGGTTCAGTTAACTATTCGGCAGCGCTTATTCAACTATTCGTCCCTATATCAAACTTAATTCTTATTCTAATCCTCTCTCTCTCACGCTCAATAGTTTTTTACACTTAAAAGTGAAACTTAGCGAAAATGTTTTTCTTTATAGTGGACACAAGTCGAGGTTTAGAAGCGCCGCTAGTCGGGACTTCTTGCCTAATGTTATACATAGATTCATAGCTGTATACTATATCTTCCAGCCCTTTGTTTTTGGACGTGAAGTTTCGATGTCTTGGAAATGAATGCGCAGATCTTCAACTTAGTAAAGTCTAGAGAGGATTGCCTAGGCGATGAAGGAAAACTATTATCACAACTTGTTTTTACAAGATGTAGAATTTACAGAAAACTGTAACTTACCAAAGCCGAGCTATACTCAGCTACTAACCGAAAATATTTGTTTTGAAATAAATCTTTCAATGCTTGCTCCAATTATAACAACGATATTTTTTTTTAAGGGCTTTCCGAAAATTACGTTACAGCAACAAAAGCTGCCCTTCTGTCGCGACTATAAAAAATGAGTGTTGGGGGGAGGGTGTGGAGGGGGAGGGGGGCAGGAAGATGAATAGACAGACAACAGTTTCTCCTATTTGCACTAATCAAAATTATGTCGAATAAGCTTATGCTTCGTGGGTGAGTCTAGACTTATTAAGTACACGTTGCCCAAAATTGTGCTCTATCTTCGTACCCATCTATCTATCTTTCTCATTTCAGAAATTTTAATCATTTTTGGCGTCAATTATTAACATTTTAGGATCTTATGTTGTTGTATCTCGAGGATCTTATGTTGTTATAAATCTCGCTTCAACGTTATATCGAGTAAGATAATGCTTTTCGGTTATAGAACACTTAAGTTTATTGCAACGGATTAAAGATGGGAGTAGCACTTGTTCTAATCAGGAATGTTTCAAAATAGTGTTTGATCACTTTAAGAAATTAATTTGAAAATAGTTTTGGACTTGAAACGATGGATTCATTTTCATAGTTTGACTGAAAGTTGATTCATTAAAAAATATTAGTAAAAAACCGCTAAGCCGCTGAGGGTTAAACTTTTCTTGTAGCACAATCAGTGCAAACATTTCCAGCTAATTCCTTTTGTAAACCAAAACATTTACAAATCGGTTTATAAGTATGCATACATCAGTTCAAGTCATAAACTCGTAAAGCTTTCATTTTTTAATTAGGCGATTATACTACATATGCAACTTTTCTTACAGTAATCGAACGTTCTTCGTATGTCAGGACAGGCGCCTTTACCTTTATCACAGTAAAGGACATCAAAAGGATGTTTTTTTAGTTCAAACACTTTTTTCGTATGAAAGAAAAGAACAATACAAAAAAATACAACTAAAGCAATAAGACCCGTCTTATGACGAAAATTTGATCTCAAGCGAATAGTGGAAAAGTGAGAGTTAATGGATTGATCCTTCAGATCACGCTGGCATATTTTATGCCGCAAGTTATATATTTTTCTCTATAGTGAAATAAAAGTCGGTTTTTTTTATATGGCCCCTGTTGTCATCTTCAACAACTTTCCCAATGATATGTAATGTAAATTGGAAAACGCAGCCTTTTTTCCCTATAAGCGTGATTGTGGGCGCATCACCCTTGTTATCCAATTTGATTTGTGCCCATCGATTGAGATTATGTACAAGATATGTGAGATAAAAATACACTTTTATTGTAGGGAAGGAAATCAAAGAAAAAAAAATATTTCATTTAAAGTATTGCCTATCGCTAGGTATACATGTTTCCTATTTGTCCGACAATTCATCGCCATGCCAAAAGCATTGGGTTTTTTTTTAAGCAATACTGTATACTTAATATCTCAAATTTTGTCCTTCCAACAACTGCTGACAGAGGGACGAGATGGACGTAGTTTAATCGACACTGAGTTCCATGCTGATGGTGAGCATATTTTTTGCCAAGCCGAAGTTCATATTTCTGATTCAAAAACTGAATGGACAGTACTGACCTATGTCTGATAGGTATAAAAGGGTCGTAATTCCTTGAGAAGTATAATAGAAACTAAAAGACGTGTAATGTAAATGAAATCGTATAATATAGAATAGAGAATAAACTAAAATCATTTCTAACTAATGCCGAAAACAAAGTTTGGCTTCAGTGATCTGGTTGCATAGACATGTAGGCGGTGTAGACGTGTTCAGAAGGTCAGATGGACAAACGAAAAGGCGGACATGCTTAGTTGCATTCCGTACTTGAAATTGACGAAGAATTTATAAACTTTATGGGACCAGAAGTGTTCTCAGTTTGCATGGTTCTGTGGGCCTGTCCTCCAACCGATATGGCCCGTTTTCATTTCCCATCTGCATGCAAGAACTTCCAACGTTTCTGCCGCATCTGAAATCGATACCACAATTTTTGAGGCCAGGACGGCATTTACAACAGACATTACACAGACGGACAGACATACAGAAAGACGTGCTTAATTCGATTTAGAATTTGATACTGCAAGTATATATATATATGAATATATATTTTTATATATGTACATATACATACATATACATATATACATACGTATACATACATATATATACATATATATACATATATATAAATACATATATGTAAATATAAATATAAATACATATATATACATAGGAACTCTGAAGCTTCCATCCATCCATTCAAATCCATCGATGATCGGTTTCGTCAAAAATTTGTATAGAAATTTTTTTCTACTTGCTTATTACGAACAGTTACTAGGAGAAGCAAATCGATTGTCTTCAAAAAAAAAAAAAAAAAAAAAAAAAATTATCACACGACAAACACAAATGCAATTGCAAGGTTTGTAAAGCATTACCTGTGTACGTACGCACACTGTTGTCAGCGTATAACTGCAAGCGAAAAAAATCATATAAAAGAGTAGAAACGCCGAAAAAAAAAAAAGTAATAATGAAATGCCAAGCTGGGCGGATAAAACAATGAGCAAAAACATTGAACTAAACAACGCTTGCTTGAGACTACAAGAACGTGCGCACAATTCCGCGCCCATGTAAAAATATACAAAGCGAACAAGTGTCGGCATTGAATTACTAAAAAATATATGAACACATACACACAGGCACATTAAGGTGGCAAATAACACCTGCTAGCTAAATACTAGTGTAAAGAACACAAAGACGTGCAAGAGGTGCGTGCAAACGGTTGGTTGTTGGGTCCTTATTGCTTCTAGATATTTCGCAAAAATTTAATTTGCACTACACACGTTGTATGCTTTAACTTCAAAGGAAGCTTTGTGCGTTCTAACAGCAACAAAAAAAAAACAATTTTAGCGGTAGAATTATATTTAAATAATTTATTCTGATTTTTATCATTGAGTTGTAAAATAAAATGGATAATTAATTTAATTTCTACTTTGCTTTAATTATGATTTACTCATGTGTGCATATATAGAGGTTATAAATAATTTTTTTATTGCCGTCACCCAAGGATAAGGGGTATATTCAATCTGTCAAAACATTTGCAACGTTCAGAAATATATATATAATTGATCAGCATCAAATTCTAATTTCAGCTAAGCATGTCCGTCTGTCCCTTTATGTATTGTCTATTCTAAACATTCTTCTGGCCGTAGAAACGACGGAAACATTAGAAGTTCTTGAACGCAAATTGGTAATGAAATGTGCCAAATCGGACTAAGCGTGTCCGCTCACAGCACCACGTGAGCTGAGAGCAACTCTGTGTGTCAAAAGGAAAGCAAAAAATTGGTTTCTTGCGCATTACTCGTGAATTGTAGCAGATAAATGTACAAAAAATTGAACTCATATTCTATTGGCAATGCTGCAGCACCTGTATAAAAATGGGAGAAGTAGACCACGCCTACCCAATATTATAGCGTATCAACAGGGCAGAGACAAACTTGAAAAACCCCATAAAGTATATAAATTCTTGGCCAGTTTCAAATTTGGAACTCATCTAAGCATGTTCATCTGTTCGTCTGTCCATCTATCCGTCTGTGTGTAGTATTTATGGTAAACGCCTAGAAATTCGCAAAAGAATTTGAAATTGAATACCTAAGCTTTTCAAAGCTTCACAGCGCACGTAGAACGCCCGCGCGTCTATGGAGCGGAAACTGTCAATACCTTTGCTTTTCTTGTTTTTTTTGTTTGTCACTCATAAAGTAGAGCAAAGTAAGTAAAGTAAGTCAATCAACTCATTATTTTTTGTTTCAATTCTGCGATTTGTTTTTTCCCCCCTTTTTTTTGTTATCGGATGAATGACATTTATTTCTTTAATATAAGAGAATTCGGAAAGATTTTGCCCTAAACGTTATACTTGATCTTTTCATTCATCCATTATGTGTCCAAAATGATGCGAGCTTCCAAAAAATTGATTTCAGAAAAATTCAAAATTATCCCCGCGACTTTAAGGTCAAATTCGAAATATTAATTCATTTTCCGATCCTTCTTAAAATCACAATTTAATGGTTAATAATTAAGGCAATAATTACTTTATTTTTGTTTAATTGTTTTCCATATTTAATCGATTTAAGGATTAGGATCATCAAGACTCCTTTTGTTTTTCTTTTCTGTTATTCTTTTTCTAACTTCAAGCGTAGTTCATAAGGAAATACCAACAAAATTAAATTTAAATTACAGGTAAATAATTTGTTTATACTCATACACACATATCCATTCATTTATAAGCTAACCTTCAGATAGGGAAACTATACACATAGTTATTTATCCATTGTGACATTACGTACTCTATTTGCACATTTAGATTTGCATAGAAGAAAGAGCACAGCCCCACATATATATATACACACACACACACACACACACACATACGCAAGCATATACAAAAAGCCATATACAAAGATAAGTAAAACATATGTTAACATAATACTATCATTGAAAGTCTTTTTCTAAACAATCTAGAAGTGTGCACACAAAAGAAGTAAAAAAAAAAAAAAAATTAAAAGGAAAACAACACACTTTTACATGTCCTTTATAGTGGGTGTACACGCGTGTATAGAGATGTGCTATAAAACGTAGCAATTTTGAAAAGGCGACATTTGCACATTCATTGGTACACAAACATAAAATTCTATGGTGAACATAATGGATTGAAGGCCAATATAAGCAGAAAATGAAAAATAGATAAATTTATCAGAGATATAGTTAGTTGTGTGTGTGTGTGTAGGTGTATGTATATGTGAATGAAAAAACGTCATACATATAACAAGCTAACATTTAAGCAAATAAACACACACAAACACACTTACAAATCTATAGCTAAAAACAAAGAAATAAAGTTCACTACGGTTGTAGCTTTAAGCAACAATATATATATATATATATATATATATATATATATATAGATATATATAGTATCCATACATCCATCCATATGGATATTTGAATAGATTCACAAAGCGACATATATATCTATCTAAGGACAAGTATCCTCTTCTATTAAAGCTAACAAATAGTTTAAAACTCAACCAATAAAACAACTAACAACTTAATAACGTTTATAGCAAAGCAAACAGCCAAGTAACAACACAACATTAAGAAAACAATAGCAACAACAAACCTTTAACAAGTTATCTACTTAATTTCATTCGCATATACATACACATAAACACACTCACACACACACGCACACGCGTACACGTAAAAAGTCATATACACTTCATACAAATGTTCACTAGTGTGAACTCTTGTATGCACGCATTCAGTTATTGTTGTCATTTAATGTTTGTTTGTTATGATAAGAAAACGAGCGGGTCATGATTTCGTAAACTTTGAAAATTAATACTTATAAAATTTTATACGTTTTGTTCAGTTAAGCGTTACTTTTCCTTCTCCACAACGTTCAGTCTCTTCCCTTCAGCTTTAATATCATTATTCCCTAGATGTGTGTGCGTTATACACAAGCGTATTACCTAAGTAATTGAATAGTTATTGCTGTTGATGCCTTTATGTGTATGCGTTTATTATATTAAAATCTTTACAAGATTCATTGATTAAAACAACGATATTCTCGAGCTCTTCAAGAAAAAGTTGAGAAAATTTAAAATAATATTATTTTTATAAGAAATAAATTCGACCCGTAGTAGTAGTAGTAGTAGTAGTAGTAGTAGTAGAAACCAGGACACAGATTATCGGTTCAACTTTTTAAAAAGATAAACTAAACCTTAATGTAAATCTAACTTTCCTTAAAGAGCCCATACACGAGGTTCGAAATTGGCAATAAAAATATTCTTTGAGTGGAGAAGTTTTTAGTTCCACAAACAAAGTAAATAAGAGATGATAAGCCACTAAATGGATTTATCAAACTTCTAGCAAGAATTAATTTTCGCCTTATTTATGTCAATATTTCATTTTGTTAAAAACAATCAAACACATTGCAGTCAGTCAGTCATGGCACACCATTAAATACCCTACACCATTTCACTTAATAAATAAATTCATATAACGACTTTTCAAAGTACGGCACTATTTGTGAAAGGCCCGAAAAAGTGTTCTGATCCGCGGCATTACGAAAAGCGTTCGTCCTTGCATGGAAAGACGTCGATACAACAAATTTCATCGAAATATCTCAAAAATTGCGTATTATAGGTAACATACACAGGCAGATATATGACGGACAGACAAGCTTAATAAAAAATGAGTCTATCTCAAACCCTTCTGGGCACTCGCACGAACTTAATAACTGAACAGCAAGTTGTGTAGGGTATAAATATTAAACAACTTTTCCACCTACATGTTTAGACCTATGGCAACAAGCTTTTGCAAAGTTATTCTGCTCGCTTTTGCATTAATATCTTTTATGTTCACCTGTAAGAAGTCAAGGCATGATGCTTTTGAGACGGTACCGCGCTAAGGAAATTTTCATTTTATCTGGCAAATATGCTTATATTTTTTCTTCATCCAGTTGTGTAAGATCTTGTGGTCTTTTTGAAATACATTATCTTGTTCACTTCAAGTATCCATAGTGTTCCTATTACGCTGTGACACTTTAATATGCAAGCAATAATGCACTACTAATAAGTGAAATAACATTTTGTTGCCTTGTTTATTGCATGAGTCGCAGTTCAAGTAATTTTTTTAAGCAACGCTACATTTCCGCACCTCACTTCGTTAAAGACCCCTTAGTGGATTAAAATTAATTTATAAAAAAATATTCTTGAAAACAATGCAACTGTTTTTTTAACACGTCTGTTGCATATTGGAAGCGATGAACAGGACGCATGACGTTACAGTTTATTGTGTCTTTTGACATGTGGTTGTTTCCTTTATCCTTTTATACTCACCTCCAGTGCTTAAACTGATGTCGCAGCGGTTTTCGGGCACACTTAGATTAAGTAGGAAGAGGATGGGCTGGACATTCGCATTGATGATACATTCGGCCTGCATCATATTTTTTCTCCGGCTCCAGAATATCTACTCTTGTATGCGGTTTTTAAGCGGAATTCGTAGTGATTTTTTTTTTATATTTTGTATGTATTCAAAGTCAACAATAAAAAAGTTGTTGTGCAACATAATCGAGTTCAATTTGTCTTAATATCGCAAAGCTTAAAAACAAGGGATATCGCATTGTATTAGATACAAAACTTATTTTCTTCCTTTGATTACTCTTTGCTATAGGGAAAACCAAGTGTCAAGTCTTTAATTGTAGCATAGATTTCTCTCAACGCGGTGACCATTACTGACCGTTGCATTCGCCATTTCTCTGATAAAGTATGAATTCTGTGTCAAACGGATAGTTTGTCTTTTGAAACTATTTACATAAGCGTCCAAATTGTGGTTGCGGACAGACGCCTCGCTTTCATAGGCAAGAAATCATGGATTGCAAACAGAGGTCTTCAGTGGAATTAATATCCCAGTTTCCTGGTCGAGAATTCCTACATGGAAGCGAGAGAGATTGCGAAAAATTATGATATCATGGTTTTGGGTATATTGCACCCGTTTTCTGGTTCCGTTTTGTCGTAGGGTTTAGCCAACTTATAACACACTACCTGCAATCGATTCTTCCTTTCGCCGCTATATATGTACATCGTAGATATTCCGTTTTACTGTCGCTGGTAAAAGTTAATCTGCATCGTGATTGTTTGTTCTTTAGATATCGTAACGCATTACCCGACAAGGTTCCCCGGTTTCTTCTTCTGAATTGAGCAGAAAAAGCAACCCTTACCATCTTCAGCTTCCTCGGCAAAGAGCTCGCCATATAAAAAGCTTCCAACGACTAGGTTGTATAGGCACCTTAGAGCAATCAAAAAATCAAAAACGATTCGTATTTTCGTCAATAGCCTAAGACTTATGGATTTACCATCCAATAGTTGAGCAAATATGCTTTATAAGCTCCGTCTAGTTAATAAATTGTTTAAAGTTGTGTGTGATTTAGTTAACCATTTGAAATTTTGAAAGCAATAAACACAGTTTCGGCTAAACTTTGGAGAGAACTACGGCGGATTTTGAAGCTAAGAGACCGAACGTAAAATGGCTGCAAACCAGAATTAAACAGCTTTGTCTGTTGCATCAATATGCAGGCTTTTAAAAATAGAAGGAATTAAACTGCGCTTCACTTTCTTAACTACCCAAAGGCTAATTCAAACATCGTACGTGAAACTAGCGTAAAAAATCACATTAAGGCGAACACGAGAATTGTTCCGCCTTCCAACCTTTCTCACATATAATAAGTGGAGGTTATGGCACGCACCGACGCGTCGAAATCATTAACAAAAATTTCGCAAACAACTTCTAGTCTTTAATACATGTGTAACAACTCTACTCTTAAAAAAAAAAAAAAAAAAAATTACGATTCCTTCACAACTGTATGTTTTTGCCATCCATATGACAGCTTTTGGTGAAAATTTTCGCAAAATATGGTGAAAATTCAGCTGTGATTGAATTGCGGAATTTTCAATGTTCCGCTTGCAAAGGAAAGGAAAAATGACGACATAAATACATTTATCCAGATATGCAGACAGACAGATACCTGAAAATACCCCAGAAGTAAACAAGTTTTCATTGCATACAGTAAGTTGTTCCGATCCTTCAATAAAAATTAATCACAATGCCATCGGCGTCCTGTCAAGCTATAAAGTTATAAAAGATTCCATCAACAAAAAGAAAGAAGAAAAAAAAAAAAACTTTTTCAGGTAGAAAGTCTTAAAATCTATCGAAAGTCAATAATTAAGTAAATCATTTGCTTAAAGTTATTTCTTTTAATTTTCATTGAAATTTTCATATACAAACATCTCCTCTTTCGTACGTTGAAGTTTAAAATTCTCTTCCTTACGTGAATTCTTAGTTAACCTTATCGTGAAATGACCTGATTGCTATTGTTGCCTTTGTTGTTATTGCTTTGTAGTCATCATTGCTGCTTTTATTGCTTATATAGTTCAAAACACGAACTAAAGCCAGGTATAAATTAATGTTGACTGCAAGGCTATGAAATCATAACGCTATAGAGGGTAATTAACACAACACAACGTCCACTCAATCTTATGCTTATAAGTTAACGATCGCACAAACATAACTTCATAATAACCAACAGGAAATCGATAAACTAAGGCAGGGAAAAAGAAAAACTGAAGGTAATCATAATTAGTATTATGATAAAAATCGCAAGCGAACAAAAAAAAAACAAAAAAAATATATATATCGCAGTGTAAAATAAGAAAGAGGAAAAACAATAATAAAAACAAAAAGAGGAAAAAGTATATTTAAGAAAATGGAAAAGTTTTTAATAAATTGCTCTGGAATTTTTCTTCCTCTTTTTTCTTTTCGTTTTCTCTTTTTTTTTTTTTTTTTTTTTTGTTGCGAAATTCTTTTTCATTACATTCCGAAAAGTGAAGAGAAAATTAAAGAAATGTTTTTCATAATATGAAAATTTTTACTATTTACAAGTGAACGTTTAAGTCTGAAATGAAAACATTAAATAAGCAACAGGAGATTAAGTGAAATACTTCTCTAGGGTTAGGCCGAGACTTAATTAATGTGAAAGTTAATAAAAAATGTCTTCGCCAAAAAGTTGAATGCGCCACTTTTTTTAGTTTTATCTCGCAAATACCGCTTAAGTAGATAAGGAAAGCCTTATCAGATTCATCGAAAATTTCATTGTTAATGATTTTGGCAGCTTTTCATAATAATACAATCGTTAAAGCGACAATTCTTTTGCCATAGGGTTTCTCTTCTCTTCGTTTTACGGACTGCATGACTGTAATTGTTTTCGTAGCCCTTGTGTATATGATTTATCCATGAACGCTTACTTGATCCTAAATTATCGATTTGTATGACCTTACATAGGACGCGTACGGTTTTGTTCCTATAACTTGCTCTACCTATTTAGTCAAGTGTAGCGGACTCACCTACAAACCCATGTTCAGCCGAATTAAGCAACACTTAGGATTAAGAGCTTTAACTGTAGCAACAGCAATAGCAAAGTCAAAAATAAATAATTCACAATATTTTAGGCTTAAATTACTGCCAAGCGACTTAACTCCCAATACCTGTGTGCGTATATATTATTTATTTATTATTATTGTATTGCGCAATGCAATATGATAACGTATTGTTATGAATTCTTAGCCATAAAGCAATTCGTACGAAGGCATGAGGAATAAATATATACATACATATATACGCAAGGGCGTCCATACGTCCATACGTCCATATACATTTATATATGTAGGTGTATATATAATCTGGCAAGTGCAGTTTATCAGCTATAGATTATAAACCTGCTAAAGAATAGCATTTTTGCAAAATGCAGTGGACAGTGGAGGGCAGGACAGAAAATCGATTGTAAATGGCGGTCAAAATGGATTAATTAAATTAGAATTAGTCCTGCAATGAAACAATAGTATTGACCTATAATTATTTGTTTCAAGTTACCGAACACGAACATTAATTAAGAAGAAGAAGAAATCTCAAAGGCCTATTATCCACCTGAGTAGCCGAGTAGACGAGAAACGCGACTACCGAGGCAATGTTTGCTAGTGCTACTCTCAGTACGGTCGAGCATAGTTGAATGAGTGACATAGCATTTGCGGCCAATCCCTATCGCTCTCCTTTTTTTCTCATCTCTTTCTAACTACTGTTAGGTTATTTGTTAAATCTATAGCGGATATCGCCGGAGGTATTAATCATATTAAAAAAAAAGAAAAAAAAAAAAAAGAAAAAAAAAAAGAAGGCAAAAGGATATGGACACAACTAGCTAGCAAGTCCGCTCTAATTTCCAGACAAAACTTTTTCTAAGAGTCTTTAAAGCGATGTACATAAGAAAGTGGGGGGCGTAGTCGCTTCTAACTAAAACCCTGAAAAGCAAACAATTAGAAATCCCTTTGCATAGATTCTAAGGAATCGATGTTTAAAAAAGAGCACATGATGGACAGGAGAGGACAATAAACTCTTTGTCCCACATTTCACAAAGTCTATCAGTGGCTTTGCTTTATTAATAACATGTGCCGATCAAATTGTAATTTTGAATGAAGCAACACTTTTAGGTCGAAAAACGAGGCAACTTTTTCAAGTTTCCATCTGTCAATGTTGTAATTGCGAATGAGGAGATTCGTGTGTGTCAATGTTGTAATTATTATTGATGCCGGGAGATACCTATTAAATGATGTTAATAACAGTTATGAAATTGTTTACCTAAAATTGCTCTTGATAGACATGGGACATTACATTCCGTATTCTCTGTACTTTTACTTTGGAAAATTTTTAGTTTGTTCGAGAACCGCGCTTGCTATGTAGGCTGAGGGTACTTAAGTGGGCTAAGTATACCAAAGCTCTTATGAAAAGGTAATAGGCAATGGCCTTAAGTGTAATAAAAAAAAAATTTTCCTTTTTCTTTTTGTTAACTGCAAGTTTAATCCATATATTAGCACTACTTCGATATTGAAGAGCAAAAAAATCCACTGTTCCATGTAATTTTGATGATTTTCGCTTTTTACAGCCTTGAGTAGAAACTCTTTTTGCTTAAAAGCGTTGAAAATGCATTGGATTTTCTGCTATAATGAAAAGAAGATCTTAAGGATATATAAAAAGTCTTTACGGATGATAGCTCGACATTTTTCAGCATTAAAGGGACTGAAGGGACTGACTTATGTTCACATGAATCTCAAAGGGGTAAAAGGTGTAAGCGTGCTGTACGAGACTCAATATTTATAGTCATCCGTGTGCCTCTCATGCCGTTGCCCATTTGTATATAGCTATCGTTCGTCAAAGTTGCGGAGGGTTTTATCTAATTTACGGATTTTTCAATTAATGACCAGATAGATACATGGGGAATGTCAGCAAAAATGTCTACCTATAGAAGCTGAAAGAAGGAATATCCGAAAATTCGTTAACAGTGCTAATGAGTAAAAAGATATAATCGAACAAAAATATTTAAAAGGTTCGGTGCAAGTCCCAACGACGACCAGTTAAGCATCGTACTTTCGACTAGTAGAACAGTTCTATGATTTTTGCTATTGTGGACATCAAAGGTTTATCTTTCTTAAATTGATTTTTGCAAAATTTAATTAAAGACGATTTCGGAGAGATTGTGATTATGACTAATGTTCTAATGACCTTACTTTTAATGAATATATTTTCATAAAGCTTTGGTTTTTACACAGTTGAATGAAGCCTCTTAAACGCTATTGTGGTGTGTTGTACTCGGCTAACCAGAATGACAGATCGGTTTTGTAAGTTTCCTTTCATAATTTCTTCTTGCCAAGCCATAAAAAATTAAAAGACTTTTGCGGCGTTTTTTGCGAAATCTTTTTCTAGCCAACATTTTTAAGAATTAATATACGGTCGAGTGCGATTTCAACACAAAACACAAAAGCATTACTTAAAAATATTGTCAGATTGTAATGAAATTTGCTTTAAATCACATAAAAACGTATAAATCAAATACAAACGCACGTACAATCAACAATCCGGCAACCAAATCAGTGAAGGGTGAAGAAGACCTTAAGAATCCGATAATTGCATAAAAGGAATAACAGAAAGTGGATGTAAGGGTTCATAAACTGCATACTGTATGGACATAACAATTGATGTACATACATATGCATGTTCGTGTACATATGTGTTTATAGGTTAAATACACAACAGTGTGTAAATTATAGTATGCGAGCGTATGGTTTGATTTTACGCACTTCACATACATACCTTTAATTTGCCGAGCATGCTGAAAGCCGTATAGAGATTGTAGTAAAAATTCGGTTTCTTTTACTTCGCCATGCAGGTGTGAGTGTGTGTGTGCGTATATGTGTTCTTGCAAGTAAAACTGGTCAACGAAGTAGTAAAAAAAGCTCATAAAATAAACATAATACTGTCCTAGGACAACAAAATGTTCTTGCAATTAAATGAGAGAGATAGAAAGTGCTCGGAGAGCTAAGCTGATAGGTAGAAAGAGAAAGAAAAGGAAGAAATAATAAAATACGAAAAAAATTAACAAAAAAAAGAGCACAAGTTTCTCTCTGAAAAGCTTATTGAGAACGGGCTCCTCTCTCTCTCTCTCTCTCTCTCTTTAATGCCTCTCTCTCTCATTCTCTCTCTCGCTCTCTTCTCCCGGCCGCTTTTCTTTTACTTTTATTTCTCTCCTTCGCTGCCTTTGCCTTTCACGCTACCATGAAATTTCTCTCTCTCTGTCTCTTTGAATTTCTCGGGCGTACAAACTTATCAAAACAAAAGTTGTGATAATCAAGCCAACAATAAGAACAATTATTGTGTTTTACAAGGATTATCTTTTGTTAAATTATTTGTTATTTATACAGCTTTGTTTGTTTTACTGTTGATTCGCATCAAACGCTTATACATGCACTTATGCATATACTACAGTACAAGAACACTTTTACGGTTTTCTGTAGAGTTTTTAGATTATAGTTTTACTTTTAAAAAGAATGAAACTTAGAGCATTCATGACCCTGAGAATTTAT
Source organism: Glossina austeni (assembly GCA_000688735.1). Lineage (NCBI taxonomy): Eukaryota > Metazoa > Arthropoda > Insecta > Diptera > Glossinidae > Glossina > Glossina austeni. The sequence goes on from KK502610.1 coordinate 273,469, forward strand.
CTTTTTCTCCATATGTTTTCATAAATGCGTTATGCGTTCATTATGTTAAGGACAAGTTTTTCATTTTTTTTTTTTTTGCTTTTCTTTTTTAAAGGAAATTTACCTCAAATGTCAATTTTTTATCTCTATATTTTTCCATAAAGTGGCCGTAAGTTTTGCATTGACTGAAATATGAAGAGATTTTATTTTTAACTTGATATTCGAATAGGGAAGAAAGACTCACACTCCGAAAAGTGTGTGTATTCCCTATCCCTGTCAAGGAGGGAATCAATTTATGCATTCCTCGTTGTCCTGCTAATTGACTCTAGCATCGCTATTGCAACCTTAAAACTTACGCAGATGAGCAAATGTGATCTGGATTTTTTTCTTATGACTGCCCTTGAGTTAAGACAGAATATGGGATCGGTTAGCCCATGTGGGAAATATACCAAATTTCCCCTTTTCGTACTGTGCTAAATTGTAGACCTTTCAGTTTGGAGCTTTCGATTGCATTTTTCTTTCATAAAACTCCTCGACTTGAAAGTTAATTAATTCGGGGTAGGAGTTTTCGCAGTCATCCGCGTTGCCACTCCACGGAAAATTTTTCGCAAGCAAATCTATTTTCTATTAGGCTACGCAATGTGACTAATCGTAGATGAATTCATAGACGGACTGGGTGGGTGATGTTTACTCCCTTTTTTCGTACGCTTTGAATCACTGAAACGAGCAGCTATACGGAACATTGTGACCACTATCGGGCCGCACAATCGTAGGCTTTTAGATATTTATTTCATACGGTCCTATGGACGCACTTTTTACATTCACCAACTACTCCACTAACGACTCAAATGAGCTTTCGCTTATTCATTACAATTTATAGACGATTATTAAAATCGGAAATCACTTCGAACTCAACTTTTCTTTCCTACAAGACCAATCGGTTCAGTATCAAAAGTGGTTTTGCCTCTCCTATGGGACCATAAATATTATATCTTAATATTCTTGGTTCTTGTAGTCTTCCGAGGCATATGACCGGCCGATAATATCTCTGTGCGCATTAACTGTGGCAACCAAAATGGTCCAGCACTTTTAATCCAGCACTTGACGAATCTAAAATGCGGTCGTCACAATCTATAATCCATTTGTAAATCGTCCATGATGACACATATATAATGACACGTTGCAGTTCGGTACTCTCTGTCTCGTATACGCGATTCTCTCTATCTTGAAACTGTTGTCTAGTGTTGGGTCAAAATTAACTGGACATTGAAAATAAAATGATTTCTCTTTTATTCACGCTTAGATTGATTTCCTGCATCTGCCATATAGCAGCCAATGCAAGTCATATAAATATCGCCCGTTACTGTAGTCGGATAAGGAAACGAGCTTTTTCTTCCTCTCTTGATTAGTAATATGATTACAGTTTGACAACCATTGCTTATGAATAGCATTACTTGTGATATTTTTTGGCGCGAACCTTTATATGCTCGAATATTTTATTTGTTTCTGTCTGCTGTCCTACCTATGAAGCGCTCTTTCTCTTACAAATACAACTTGAACTCTCAAGTTAAAGCGCGCACTGTGCTCTTCAATCTTGATGGTATACGAAAACTGAGCTCTAACTTTACATGTAAACTGAATACTCCCGCAATCGGTGGTAAAATTGTAGAAAGAACGAAAACATGAATGACAATAACAGTAATAATAATAATAACAACAACAACAACAACAACAACAACAACAACAATTATCGACAACAAAATCACAACATAAACGAATGAAATCTTATGTTTTTGCTTTACTACTTTTTTTGTGTTTTTGTTGGTTTGGTTTTTTCTTTGTTTTATTATATAGTATAAACGTAACCAATACAAAAACCGAACGCTTGGAAAAGGATACAGTAGTTAACGAAACAGTTTGCAACGAACAACCGAAACGAACGGTAATCTAAGAGCGGACGTTTTATTTATACATATACATCCGAATAGTGTTTGAGTGACAATAATATTAAAATACAAAAAATTATTACTAAAAAAAAAAAATTATAAATAATAATAAAAATTTTAAAAGTGCGTGTTAAAGCTTCAAAAATTATATAGAAAAAAAAAAAAATTACAAAAAAAAGTTAGAAAATAGTTTAAAAAGAAATCTAACATAAGCTAATAAAACTTTTCAAGTCCAAAAATATGTAAGTGAAGTGTAAGTGCCATCTCAAATATTCAAAATAAAAAAAAAAAAAACGAAGAAATTCTTAAAAAAAAGAAAAAAAACATAAAAAGGAAAACATTGCAAGTAAAGCCTAACACGTTATAGTAGCAAGTAGTTCTAGGAGATCCCTTTAAAATGAAATTTTTTAAGAGACAATTTAATGATATCAGAAGCCTAGTTTCCATCGGAACGCGGTGTTACCTCTGCTGCACATAAACAATCTCGAAATGTTTTAATGTTGTTTGGTTGCTAAGCTTAGAAACATACCAGCAACCAAGTGCTACATAAGTTGCAAGTTGAAATTTTGTAAATGCAAGCAAACACCTAAGCCACATACATAACATACATCTGCGAGCATAACTAAATTTACAAATGGTAGAAGAAACAAAGCAAAAACAACAAAAAAAAAAAAAATTCAAATCACGAAAAATTTAACATAGCATGTAAAAGGGCTTTTCGAGGATTTTTGTCAAGAAGAAAAAATAAATTGTATGGAATGAACATGAAGCATAAAAAGAATATGTTATATATATATATATATATATATATATATGTACACATGTACACACAGATATGTACACATATATACATATAAAGTTAAAAAGATATGAATTAAAGGAAACTAAAAACTTTACATTTCTACTTTAAGCATGAGTTGGTTTGTTAGCACCCCCGCTTCTTCTTTTCTTCACCTTTCATCCGACGTAAGAACGTAAGACAGATATTGTTAAAGGCAAAAGAAAAGCATGCAACAATAGCTATATGCAACGCATTAAACCTTTATATATATAGTTTAGGTATTAACGTAAGAAAACGAAGACGAAAAAGAAAAATAAAATGAAGAAGAAGAAGAAGAAAAAGAAAAAGAATGAAACATCTACATATGTATTTAGTTGCATGTATAAGCTTTACTGCAATTCATGGCACATAAAGGAAAAGTTTACTTAACGCAAGTGCCAGGTAATGGTGCCTGACTAAATGAGGGTTTAGTCAAGCGGATTGGCAAAGTCATACATTTATTTATCAAAGCAAATGTGTTGCTTACGATTTTATAATAAAACGTGAACCTGTGGGGGGACGAAGACGAAACTCACTGTATTTACAACACACACTTATACCTACAATTATTATATGCGTACATGAGAAGCGCATTTAGTGAAGCGAAAGTATGTTGAATTGATGATGATTGTTGTTGTTGTTGTTTTTATACATGTACATATATATATCTATATATATATATATATACATATATATTTATATAAGAGTTGTACTTGAACGGCAAACGAAATTTCCGTTTCCGCTAATTGTTGTGAATTTGTTTTTTTTTTTTTCATTTTTCTTCTTCTTCTCTTACTATTAATATCATTTTTGGTGTACGTAAGCATTATAAATGTTTAAATGCTTACCTAAGCACTTTCGTATTGACTTTTCCATTAAAGCTAAAAAAAAAAAAAAAAAGGTAATTTTTCAAAAGTGAAAGAAAGCTCAACACGCACACTGCTTCTTACTAGACACTGGATGATTGCACTAAGGCAAAGCGAAAAGAAAACAAAATAAAAAATGAAATTTAAATTTATAGATTGTCTAAAAACTATCGAGCTTTTTCAATATTTATACAACTCGTTTATAGCTACTTTAGATTTTACGATTAACTCGCGTTGTCCTAATCAGTAGGCTCGATATTTTCTAAACTACCGAATAATTCTTTTATACATACAAATTTTCATTATTATATGTATGTATAATGTGCACTATGTACCTAGCTTATAGATGATAATGACGTGATTACTTTTCGTCCCCTAGTGTATAGCCTCAAGTCCATAGTTTACAAATAAAATTTTGGCCTTGCGTTTTTCTTCTTTTTTTTTTTTTGTTTCTATTTTCAATTTTTTGTTTTGCTTCAAACTCCTTAGATTTTATTCAAACTTCCGTTATAAAAAGGGGAAAAAAGAAAAAACAAAGCGAAGGCATTTCTAACATATTTCACGTACGTATGCAAGTGAAATGTCATTTAGAGTAGATTTGTTGTTTTCATTTCACATTCATTGTTGACTGGCTCCGCATTTCTTCGAAAAGGTTAAATTAATATTTCATTTAAAGTGGCCGCAAGCCAAAATAAGAGAGATTTCGATATACTAAGTTTAGAGTAAATCTATTGAATGCTAGAGCTAAGGTCTTCTAAACTATGGGTTCATTTTATTTGCAATAGTTTTCGAATAAAATTCAATTTTTTTGTTTTTTTTTTTAAATAAAATTATTGTCTAATTAGAAATGAAATGATTGTTTGCAACTATTTGAACATTAAGTTATAATAAACAGTCCTAAGGTATTTCTATCTTTCGAATAAAAGCAATTGCGTTCTGCGACCAGTTTATGGTTCTTTCTATATAGTAAACTGGATCGTAACTTGACCATATTACTCGCCAGCAATTTTACGATCGAAAGATTTTTTATTCGATACTTGGAGAAATGCATACATCCACAGCCGTTGTACTCATTACAGCGAGTCCATAATACATAACTCGATATCGAGAACCATAAACTGGCCGTTGAATGTCTTCAAGCAAAGTCTTTTTTACACCAGCCTTTATTGCTTCTGCTTATAGGCTTTAAGACCATCAGCTGCTATTGAGCTTTATGAGCCTGAAAGCATTGCTTTGCTTGTCTATCATTTTAAAGAATTTTTTTTAATTGCTATGATTCCAAGTAAACTTGGAAACGGTTATTATGCCGTCCAGTGCAAAGATAGGAATTGTAATAATTTTCTGAATGTTTTCGATTATTTGTTCCATAGGCTTAGTGCTCCTAAAATAAAATAAATCTAACATTAAAGCTTGTTATTGCAGCTACGCAGCAGATATTTGAAACTATTTTTTCGCTTCACAATTTATGACCAGAAGCTTAAATGCGATTCTCGCAGCCATGATCACACTTCCTTTTAATCGGATCCGGAGTTGCTGAATTGAAGTTTATGAAGTTTTATGCAATTTTACGCGATCACCCTAGAGAACTGAAGTGTTGGACATATGGACAGACAAAGGGACATAGTTAACTCGTCTCAAAGGTTTGCGTTAGTCCAGAATATACGTATATGTATTGCGTAAATGTAAATCAAATTTTCGAAAAAAGAAATTCCAATTTTGTTGTTTGTACTCTAACAATATTATCAGGATTTTAATAAACCATAAGATCCTATGTGTAATTCCAATTTCGATGGTTTAAGATATATTCGTTTTATAAAATGTAAAGCATATTTTCGGACAGAGAATATAGTGTTTTCCCATTATGTTCTTAAACTTCCATGATCTAAATACACTTTATACTTCTACGTGTACCTCCATTTTCGAAAATTTAAAATATATTCGTTTCAAACGCAAAGGCTGACGACAATAGAAGCGTTTTTGAAAGTTTTCATAAACTCAGCTAAGTCCTCTCAGAGATAGAGGTTCCCTGAGCTCAGCCTCTGCTGAACCCTCTCAGAGATAAAGGTTCCCTATAAGACCCTTTGACCCATTTTTCGATTTCTTCAAATCCTATGAATTTATGCAGGAAGCTGATACCTATATTTATTTGATGTCTACATATTTGAATGCCACATAAACGTGTATAAGAGACTGAAGCCATTATAATGAAAGTTGACCCTATCATTTACTAAGGCTATTGCAATATGTAAAAAGTGCCATTCGAAACTTTCAGTGTATTTTCATGGCATGTACAAATGTTGCTCTTATCGGCATTTAATTTACTTTCGGCTCAAAAGTGATTGAGCAAAAGAAAAATTGAAGGAGCTAATCTTCAAAAAAAGTCAAAAAATTGCAGCTAAGTCCAAAGGAATAAATGAGTGTCATAACGGATTATAAAAAGGAAAAATTTCTTTAATCGAAATGTAACATAAACAGCATTGAGTTTAAAATAAATCTTTCCATTACTTTGTAAAAAAATAATTTTACGCTTTTAAGGTAATTAGTAATAGAAAAGAAAAAAAAGAAAAAAAAAGTGAGTAAAGGAATTGCCTGGAAATGAGGAAAGAATGTTAATTTTTCGCTTATGTTGCTTCAGAGCGTATGCAATTAATGGTAGAGATGAAGAGACGAACGGAACAATCTATTCAATCGTAAATGATTTAAAAATATATTAAGTTGGTGCGTGCATGTGCAACATTCAGACGAAATTGAGCGAGACCCAACCATTCATTATAACAATAGGTTCAGAGTCACTTTCTGAAGCGATTGGTCTTTTCTGTCCGTAAGTCCACGTTGTTTTCTTATGCTTAGCCTACAGGTCGCCACTTTTCAAGTATTTTGATGAAAATTGATACACTGGTTTGGAAAATGGTTTGGATCGGAATATTTTTTCGACCACTGCCCACATAACGCCTTATTTTAAAGAAAGTTCTTATGTGACTAACTTTACGATGTACATCATTACTTAATGGTGCTTCGTGGCCCATTAGAGTGTTTTTTTTTTATAAAATTATTTTATATTTGAATTTATATACAAAGTACCTATGGATGGTGCGGAGCGCAAAGCGATTACAGATAACAAGCAAAACTGTCTGTTAGCGCGTATCTAGAGCTCTTCTTAAACAGTTTCTCAGCTTCGAAAGTTTAAAACGATTATATTTCTGATGTGAAAACCTACGGTTGCATCAATTGTTTCAGTTTCTTAGCTTTTATAAAGGAACCTATGCATAGTAGCTTTAATGCTGAAATCTGAAAAATTCAGTGGAGTATTTTCAATATAAAATTTCTCATTGTCGTCTCTGCAATAAGTTATTATTTTTCAAATTTAATAGAAATTCTTAGGCTCGCTAGCTGGGCACTACCTGGACCGCTAGCTGGCCACATTGGAAAGCGGTTGTCAAAAAAACTTGCGAAATCTGACTGCTAATGCAATTGCTTTAGATTTGCTTGCAATCTATTTCTCTCTCCTTATGTTTTGTAATCAAATTAAATCAGTATTTAAAAAAAGGCAATATTTCCCCTAATGCTGCTTACACAGCAAACATTATTTAAAACAATCGATGCTTTGATAAAGGTTTGCTTTATCATTGAAATAAAATGTGTGAGTCTCTCGGCTTTATTTATTCAATTTTGCGGTCTTAACATTTCAAACAATAAGCCGATAAAGCCGACACTTTACTGTTATGAAGAGTTAAACCAAATTATTACATTCTTTCAAGTTTTTATATGGTATGGTATGGTAAAGGATTAAAATAAGTGTTTGCCGAAAGTCTAAGTGCTGGTCGTTTATGAATACTTTTATGAAATTTTTGTTCTCATTCTATATACAATTCGTGTACATAACAAGTAGTATACCAGATTTGCTGTTCCGTTTGTATGCACTTAAACGTGCGTATCAGATTATGTGTACTAAATACTCCTTACCAGCCTAACTAAAATTCGGAATCAAGCTAACTATACCTACCTGCCTGCCTTGGATTATCAAAAAAAACCAAAAAACAAATTTCGAGACTGAAAGTTTCTATTAGGTGTATCGAAAAGTTTTGCCCGTTCCGGTTAGAACAAGCCTTAACAACTATGCGCATATTCACTTCACTTCACTTCACTTATATTCGGCCCAAACCTAGCAAATGAACTAAAACAAAGTTGATTATCGTATACCCATGGCTACTGGAAAAAAGACCATTTACGCCGCCAAGGAAGAAATTCTACAGAGTCATGTAGAAATTTATTGAAACTATTTTGCGAAGGTACAGTTTCTGATAGAACATACAGAATAGTTAATTTCGAACTTTGCGGTAAGCCACGCTCTGGGCAACCATTTTTGATCGGCGATGAGTCTGTCAAGATCACGTTAGGGCGAAATCCTTGTTTCGACCGCACCGTAGATTGCCAAAACGCTTGATTCAACTCAGCGAGCAACTTTGGTTTTATTCATAAAACGGCCAAATTTTCCCGTAGACCTATTACGTACTATCTATTTTAGTGGGCTGGGGGTAAATTTAAAAATATACGACTAATACGCCCACCAACAAAATTCGATCTGTAAAAAAAGGATCGTAGTTTCTCGCTATCTTAACGAACAACGTCTGTGTAACATTTATATATATCGGCTGACGGCAACGACCATCCAAAGTTTACGAATATAAGGATTGCGTTGAACATTCGCGCCGATTATATGTTTTCTAGAAAATAATTCAATAAAAGATAAATTTTTTTTGTGTTATAGTTTAATGGCTTATGGTTGTTTCTAATGCGTCTAATGCCACGCTCGGGCCACTCTCTAACTTCTACTTCTACATTGCGATACAAATTCAAGGTTTTGAATATAATTTTCCCCTGCCCCGTTTGATGGTTTCGTAAAGTCAGAAAAATATTTCCACGTGTCTTGTAATTGAAAATCTACAGTTATGAGATATAAATGTTTATCCAGATCACTGCCAACAATCTTTGTGAAAACGATGGCCATTGTTTGCCTAATACTTGAAATGTTCGCGTATGTAAAAGCTATGGCGACTGAACGCGTTCAGGCTGATGCCTCAAAGTGAAGCAAATTATCAAAAATTACTTTTATTTTTATTTTTTTATTTACTTTGTATATAACTTTAAAATATTAGCAATAATTTGTTGAAAAATTGGACCTGTATCGTCGTGGGTGCTATGGCATTCATTATATATGTGGCTACGTAGATTTTTCCTGCTTTCAAATTTCACAACTAATTTCAAGTTAAATTAACTAACAATTTTTTGAAATCGCTGTTCTCAGCGTTCTACTCTCCGCCTACGTGCTAAGAAGATATGTTCGAGGTAGGAGATAGGGATATGTTTGCACCTCTCTGGCGTTGAGTATCTACGATTCCTATGCAAAGCGTTTATTAGGTATTGAAAATTTTTCAATTCTACATACCGCTCATAGCCCGTTGCTGCGAAAAGCATTAATTGCTTTTGTCATTCATTAGGTTTTCTTGAAAATTGAATTTATTCCGAAATTCTTTTAATATGAAAAAAAAAAAAAAATTAATTTAAATTAAATTAGATGATCATTTAGCTAAAGTAATACATTTTTATTTTGTGATGTGTGAATTGAATTTAATTGATTCATTATTGTTATTGTTATTGTATGTCGCATATATTTATCAAATTTCATATGCGAAAAGAACCAAAAAATAAAAAGCAACAACAAAATTTAACATTCAATCATATGGTCATGACTTTCATTGCAATAATAAATAAAATAAAAATATTTTCATTTTATATTTAAACATAACTAAAATTCTATATGTAGATGAAATTAATATCAAATGATTGACAAAATATGTGGAAATAAAAAAAAATTAATATTTAGAAAAAATTTGTGCACTACCTTTACTTGTAACTAAATATTTAACAATTTCTTTCTTTAGGTTCAAATTTTCTATTCAAAGCTAAAATTTCTATTCAAAGTTAAAGTCTAATGCATTAGACTAACGCTTTACAGTCCTGAAGCGATTTTTATTATAGAAATACTTTCTTAATAAAATATCAAGTTTCGATAATAAAATTGCACTTTTTATATTTTTACATTGAATCGAAACAAGTAAGAATATTATAGACGGGCAAAGGCAGCTATTAGATACCCTACACACTTTTGCTTAAACAATAACACACCAAAAATTATATATTATTTTTATATAAATGCGCAATTTTCATGAAAGCCCTCCTATTGGAGGATACTCACAGCTCAACGCGGTCTAAATTTAGTCAACTTGACCCCTACATATGGCACGATCTAACAAATGCACCTATGTGACCATAATTCCCTAGGGTTAAGTTATTAAGCTTTTTGGTAAATAAAAGCTTATTTTTCCTTTAAAGCCTTATATGGTTTGGGATGCATTCAATAGAGGTACCTGGTCCAAATTCAGTAGAGTCAACTCTTCTCTTATGTGAAATTATTATTATGAACGTATCTTAATCAAAAAATATTGGAAACTAGACCTGTCTACCAAAGAAAGACCCAATTCATGAAGGAAGGGATTCAAAAAATGACTCCATTCGATCGAAACTTTTCAAACCAATTTTGAATGCCGACACACTACTACTAAGCGATTTTTATCGCGATATTCTGAAAATTGCACTACTTTTCTATATATTTTGTAAATAAATTTACAAAGTGTGGATTTAAAGGCTGCCGCGGTGGATAACTTAGATCATATGCTCGCACTTGAGATTTGAACCCGTGACCATTGAGTTGTTAGTCAATTGCATTATTCTTTCGTAGAGTTATCGAATAGGGAGTACTTCAATAAGTGATGCGATTTGAATAATTTTCAATAGCACTCGCCCTTGGACCAAACCTCGCCAGTGTGCCAAATTTCATCAAAATACCTGAGAAATTTGCGCCCTATAGCTTGAACAAAAGAATACATGGACAGTCATCAGACGGACGGACAGACAGACAGACAAACAAGGTTAGATCGAATCAGAAAGTGTTTCCGACCGGTCTAATAAAAACTGCATCTATGTCAAGTCCTTCTGCATGTTACAACCGTCCGCACAAGCTTGGTAGGGTGTGAGGTAAGAGCAAGGGAACCTTTCGTTGTACAACTATTAAATAAAGTAACTCGAGTGAAGGAAGTAATGCTTTCTTAAGATTTCTAAAAAGTGCTCATTTGAGAAGAGTTTAGAGGACCCTATATACAGAGGTGAGATGATTGCTTCTTGACGCTTTGTTGTTTTTTTTTTGAATGTCAAAATTGTTTTGTCTTTGTTCGTAGTATTGGATAATAAAAGGTTTTTAGTGTGGAAACGCATTTGGAAATAATCCAAATTTTTTATCGAAATAATTGTTGTCATATTGCAACTTTTCGTGCACTTTTTTAAGGAAATCATTTTCTTAGATAACTCTCATTGTCATCTCAATGATGCAACGAATAAGCAGCATTCAATGTTATTGGCTTAAGGCCAACGCGCAAGTTGTTCACTGTATCCGCTTGCATTCACTAAAAGTGACTGTTTGGGGTGGCGCTTGAGGTCGTGGCATCAGGACAGGACAGATTTTTCTTTACGCTAAGAATAACAAAGAAGACACCTTGACAATGAATACAGAGCGTCATAAATCGTTGCTAATGAATGTCTTATAACTTTCTTTGGAAAATATTGATCCAGGCAATATCTACTGCCAGTAAGGCGAAACTATATGCCGCAGAGCACGTCAAACGATTTGTTAGTTTGCTAGGTGTTAAGTTTATTACAATAATTTGAAAAATTTCTGATACCGAATGTTTTCCAAGGAGCTTCAATCAGGTCAACTTTGGATTACTTCGAGTAGGCTTATCCCAGATAGTTGGTCTCCAGAAATAATTAGGATTCTTTTCGTACGTTATAAACGGAAATTCAAACCACTATTGGCGAAATGAACTCAGATTTAGTGAGTGCTTAAAAATTTGCTTAATCGGTCTCGGATTCTATTAAAAGAGACTGGTGGCTTATTTTGAATTTAATTGCATGGATTATGTGCCTTAAAACCGGAAAAAGGTTTTTTTTGCTTTTCCCGAACTCTTTTGCAATCTTTTGAAAAGTAAGCCTCCGCACTCTCGCACGAGAAATCCACGTATCACAGCAATATTCGCTTTTCATCTCGTAACGCGTTGTGATAGTTTCACAGGTTCTTAAGCAAAATTAAATTTTTAAAATTGGATTTGAAGCAAAATTCAGGGTAAATGAAAACACCTCCGAAGTTTCGTTAATGACCAGGAATTTCCTTCTATCAGGGAACATTTTGAGGACTTGGAAAGATCGGTACGATGAGTGAATTTTTAAAAAATCTTCCAAGTTTTGGTGGTACGACTTATTTTTCTTATCATCTTTAATAATTTCTTGTTCTCTTGTTCTATCTACAAGCGTCTCTGTGAGTTCAGTTTGCTTATGTCCACGGTAAGGTTTCCTAGGAATTTGATCAACGATCTTCGTACAGAAAAAATCCTTTATGAAAAGTTATCTTAGACGAATCATTGCGACCTTTATATCAAACCGTTGTGGTTATGTTACGAACAACCGTCTGTTCTCAGCGCTAGCCTTCTTGCTAAATTTTAGACAAAGTATACCATAGATTGCGAAAGTATTGCGTAAAGCTGATTACATTAATTCATAAAGACACTTATACCTAAGGTATTTGCAGCACTTATACCTAAGCTATCGTAGCATTAGGGTTTCTACTAAAGGTGTTTATGTTTTCGACCAGTTTGGTTAGTCATTGGTTTCTTTTTCTTCCCCACTAGATCTAGTCAGTAGTTAAGGAGCATAGTAGTACTAGTAGTAGTAGTAGTAGTAGATTTGCGAATTTTTGCTTCGGTGGAAATATTGTATACATGTATTAGTGTATAAAATTTTATTAATAAAAATAGATTTTTAAGTTGACAGAAAAAGTCTTGAACTCGAAGTGAAACGGACCGAAAAAAATTTTTTTTTTTTTTTTTAAATATAGCAAAAGCTGCTCATCCGTGACCGATAGAAAGTTAAAGAAGTGTTTTCTAAATAAATCTTACGCACTACATACAGTGAAACATACAGTGTTGGCTACAGTGTTTGTTAAGAGTGAAACACTTTAACTCCTAAATAAAGTCATATAGTAAAGATTTAAAACATTGTCACAGTTTCGACGATTTTTGCTTAGAAAATATAAAGACGCTTTCCTATAGGTGAGAATAGGACTCTACAAGCAAGGGCTCTGTGATTTCCGTGGTACAATTGTTACTATTGGAAAATATGCATAGATGAGCGGTGACTTGTCCTGACACTAGTCCAAGTAATATTTTTCTTTTCTCTAATTGCATTGACGAAATTATGATCAAACTCGGACTTATTTAATCGAAGTTGAACAAAGATATTTTAATCGTTTCCAGTGCCCACGTAAGTGACTGAGAGTTACATTCTGTTATGATTCATGATAAACACAAACGGGATCGGATTAGACTTAAAGCATAAAAAATTTGCTTTAAATAGGCAAGACAGTGTTGTCAAGAAGGCATTGTTCACAGCGAGTGTTCGTAGCTGATACTAATAGAAATCGCAATTTCTGGTCGATTTGAATCATCGATTATTTCGTTTTTATTTACAACAAATTGACGTAAAATGTAACAGAAATTACGTGCATATAAAAAACTGGCGTCTGTTTGTCTTATCCTCATTTGATTTTTGTTCAATACTCGAAACAATTTGAAAATATAAATAAATAATTTGTTCTGCTAATTTAAAAACTTGCAATTATAAGCAATTGCTGTGGCACACAACCTATGCATACATACATTTATCTATATATATATATATATATATATATTTATATAGGGTGTAAGCAAACATATCGTATAATAATCCTTGACATTTTCCAACTAACGATTTGGCTTGAGAAAATAAATAAACGAAATTGCAATAATTTTGTTCTGGCTTTTGTTATTGTTGTTGCTTTGGTAAAATAAACCTAAAAACCAGCAATTATGGTAAAGTTAAAGATAAATTTTCGATATATGTGTATAGACGACCACCACGTTTATATATATTTTGTGTGCCTATACTTTGTCAATATATATATTAAAAAAAAGGAAAAGAAGAAGATATAAAGCAAAAAAAAAAAAAANAAAAAAAAAAAAAAATAAAAACATATATATATATATATATATATATATATATTACCTTGAGTTCAATAATTTTTGCTAGGTAACTATGCTATTATTTGTTTATTTATCCTTCCAGTTGGTTTTTCGGTATTTGTTTTTGTGTCATTTTCTATTTTTGCTTTTCCTTTCTTCCTAAGTCCTTTAGTCGTTTAAGAAAAAACAAACAACAACAACACAGAACAGAACAGAACTTTAAAATTCATGGCTAGTAATTCTAGTTGGATATTTGTTTGTTTGTTTGTTTGTTCGTTTGTTTGCTGTTGTTATGTTTTCGTATTCGCTCTGTACGAATGAAAAATTTTGCAGACATACACACTCACTGTCATAGCGAACATTGAATGCAGGAACTGAGGGAAATGCATAAGATATCTTCTTCTTTTTCTAAAGTAAACACAATTGACTTTAATTTTATTTGTTTGCAACTTTTCGACCTGCCTTCCTTTCCGACCCAACCCTCCCCTCTTTGTGCACAATTATGCCCTGATATCTATGTGCTTGCATGTATTGTATGTTAATCTGTTACGTATGACTTTTTCATTGCTTTCCTTTTTTTCCATTTTCTCCTTTTTTTCTTTTTTGTCCATTTCCTTCTTCTTTTTTTTTTGTTTTTTTTTTATTTGACATAAACTACAAGCAAATACTGTAAACAATTTTGAAATCATCTTTGAAAGCTACTTTTGTCATTCTATTTGTAACATTTTGATCTATTCTCATATCGGAGACTTCGTTAAGTATTTGTCAGCGTTAGACTTTGTGCTCATTTCCTCGTGTCATTTGATTGCTCTTTAAGTCCACCCATCTTTCGTTTATCCTATGTGCAACAACATCAAGTACTTATCCGACGCCTTTCTTGGTGCATCAGACGTGTTCAGGTTAAGTTTTGGACCTAAATTACTCAGCTCACTTGCCTCACCTATTTTTTGGGGTAACTACCTTCGCTGGTGTGCATGTAGCAGTCATAAGTACGTCTCAAGAACTTTCTCGCCACAACTTTCTCGGTACAGCCATGCTAAGCAACGTAAGCTTGCGAAACGAATCTAGTCTTGTTAGGTATGTCCATCTGTCTTTTAATTGTTGCGGTCCCCAAAGTTGTTTGGTGCCTAATATCACCTTAACTGAAGGATTTGATCCCTCACACACAATTTATAAGCTAAGTCATGTTAAGGTTGGAAGTGTATATAGTCAGATCCTTTAAATGTCGATATTATTAAGTCTGTTGTCATCTAATGTCCGTAATTAACAAAGAAAAAAACAAAAGAAAACTGAAATCCTTATGTATTCGGTAACCTGGTTAGTGCTCGAGGTTCGCCTTAAGATGACTATGCCAGGTTTGCTTTGATTTTCCTTTACTTTGCTTTTTAGAATTTTTGTTCGAATCACAAATTTTCTGTTAGTGTTTTTTCTATAGACAAGAATTCATTTTTAAAATAGATATTTTTTTTTGTTTTTTATATAACCCGAGTTTGTTTTGTATAAATGAAACTAAACTAAACTATTTTTGTGTTGTTGGCATTTTTTCATTTTTTGTTTTGTTTTTTCACTCTTTTTTAGTTACGGTAGTTTAAGCTTAAAAATGGTTTGCTGTCACGCTTGATTTGTGGCAAGTTCATTTCTTATTGTTGTTGTTATTGTTGTTGCTGTTACTATTTCCATTTTATTTATTGGGTATGTCTGTTAGTTTTTGCATATTTCGCCTCACTTTGTGAACGCCTCACGCGATATTGGAAGGCATCCGATTTTATTATTTCATTGGTAACGTTCAGGGATAAATCAGATGTCAGATCAGATATTTAGAACACTATCTCATGAGGTTGATTTTAAATGGATATAAACAAAAACAGATATGCAGAGTCCAACGTTATCATTGTAACGTAAGACATTCTCCCTGCTAACAAACTCCCGTCCCTCTGTTCGAATTTCTGAATACATTTCATTGTTCTACGATATGAAACTGGTTCACGAGTATCGTGGGTGCCGAAATCTTGAGGTTTGTCTACAGGAAAACTAACAAAGCTTAGCCAGATATTCAATTTAATGGAATTTGCCTCGCAACTATTTTTATCTAGATGTTATATAAATGCACAATCTCAAGGTCAAGTTCAGAGGATTTATTACTCATGTATATTTACAAATAGCTCTCTTATAATTGATACTTCAAGACCATATCTCAAAAGGTTCATTTTAGTTTATCTACTGTGCACTTAAGCTGCATGCTTAAAGCACAATTATTCACATGAAGGCACATCAGTTTTGATTGAATTTAATCACAATAGACAAGTCATGCAAATTATTAAATTAATACTCAAAATATTGAATGTTGACTGAAGTCGGTGTAAGGCTTGCTCGAAATGCCTTCAAAGACGACTGTAATCTACTTTACACTTCTTTCAGCCAAACTTTTCATAAGGCAAAGTTAATAAAGTCACGATGAGTAAGACTAGAAATCATGCTTTAAGCAATTACTATAAGACTTTAAAGACGAGCTAAATTTATTCCACCAGTACTTTGTCTAAATGGTTTTCTTTCCTGCCACAATTTACTGAGAACAGATGAAATTTCCGTTACGGGTTAAAGGAATTTTGGGAAATGCTGGACTCCTGTGCTTGTAATGGTTAAAGCAAGATGGATAGTATGGTCCCTTCAAGCAAGCGTCTCATGATTGTATCGAGCCTAAGCATATGTTTGAATATTTTCATGTTCAAAGTGTTCATGAACAAGTGAAGTATAAGTTGGGGGTATTACGAGATTCGTTCCTAGCTGCCTGCATAAACTTTTCTTCTTGTTTTTTTTCCAGTATTTTACTGAATTTTATTTATTTCTTATTTATTTGATAAGCGAATGTTTTTTCCTTTTTTTTTTTTTATTTTTATTTAAAACTTTTTATTTTTCTCTTAACATTATGTTCTAGTTTGATTTCTTACCACATGCAAAGCAATACAAACACAATCCTCTTAATGCATATATATATGTACACATAAGTAATCGTATATATGCAGTCGTATGTGCGTTGTGCAAAAACCCAAGCAAATGATTGCTTAAAAAGGATTTTAGGTTTTTGTGGTTTTTTATTTTTTTTTAACTTATTAAAGAATTTAATCGAAATAAATTTTTATCTAAATAAGGCAAACGGTTTTTATTTTTTTTACTTTTATTATTATTATTATTATTATTTTTTGTATTTAATATATTTACCTATTTATTTTCTTTTTGTTGTTTAAAGTTCGAATTTATGTTCGAAATCTATATGAATATCATTTTTAAAGTTGGAGATATTTCTGAATAGTGCTATTTTTTTTTTTTATTTTTACTAACTTTGTTCGCTTTCAATCAACTGAAGACTTTGGGTTAATAATAACTATGAAAATTTCATAATCGCAGTAGATTGATAGTAACCTTCTATGGTGCTTTTACAGTTTATTGAGAGATACTTACGAGATTGCTTACGAATCGATAAAGAGATGTTATTGATCTGATCTTACACTTGGCCAGTTTTAAGGCGGAGAGAACAAATCTTAAGCAAGCTATGAAAATTTCTCAAAAATTACTACAGGAAACTAATAAAGCCTCACAACTCTGTAATTTTGTTGTTTGTGTACTCCAGAAAAAATTTATGGTACATAGTGTAAGCTACACACAGTCCATATTAAGTATCAGGCAGCTCAACATTATAGGTAACGTGAGCTTGGTAAGACTATGCTTTGAGAACACCTGTGAAGACTAGTGTGTGATCTCCCCTTCCGATAAATGCTATGTTCGGGTTCATGGCTACTGTTTCTTTTTTCTTCCTTTTTTTTCCATACGACATATCTCAGACCTTGTTCCAGGTAGTGGTTAGAAAGAAGATGAAGAAGAAGAAGGAGGAGAAAAAGAAAGAAATTGTTTTAATTTACTAAATGTTAGGGAAGGAGATCGAGGAGATAAAATTTTTTTTGCCAAATTCGATTTCTTTAATTTGGACTTGCGTTCCATTATTTTCAACCTTGCATCATTTTATCCGCATGCGTAGCCGTGTAGAAAAAAAACGCGGCCAATAAGTCTGTGTTCGAGGGTTCTGATCCCAGTGCGGCAGAGCATAACGGTGCAGCACTTACTGATTGAGTATACACTGCGCTCCCTTTCCCTAATTTTCTCTCTTCTCCCAACTTCTTTCTGGCCATGAGCGTATTACCCGTTTAGGGAATATGTCTTGAGCGTTTGGTCATAAATGGCAAAGAAAAAATATTATTCAAAAATTGCTATCTGTAGGTTGAGCACAAATTTCAATCAAAATTCAAATCAATTCACATTATACTTTAGACTCGATTGGTATAATAAAAGGTGGGTCTATCTTAAGCTCTTTCGCGTGTTACGTACGTTCGTACTAACTTAATATACTCTGTATCACAAGTGCTGTAAGGTATCAAGAAATAATAAAACTAAGAGTCAAGAGAGTCTCACTAATGACAGTTCGCTTAACAGGCAACGGTTTGTTTCAAATGAACACTCCTGGTTAGTGCAGAGGGAACAATTCAGCCCAGTCTGCGGCGAGAATGTTTCTTTTTCGTATATCACAAAATTGCACATTTGGAAGGAAGATAGAGAATGTGTTTGAATTCTTTTGAAATAATCGGATATGTGGTATCTGACACTTTTCTGTCCGTAATTATTTTCTATTTAAATGACATGCTAAATGTAAATTTTATAAATTATTACATACATACACACATACAATTTAAACTTTAATATTTATATTTAGATATATATTTTATGTATATATTTTTTTTTTAATTTTGTGGACGAAAAAAAAAAAACCAAAATGAAAAGACAAAACATAGTAAATATGCAAAAATTTATTAATCAATCGATCAATCAATCACATAGGAAATAAACAAATATTTAATAAATTTAAATACAATAAAAATGATAAAAACAAAACAAAAAAAAAACTATTTAAATATTATCTACAGTCGGAGGTTTTTTGTGCAGGCTTGGCGGCTCATTCGCTGACATATAAATTGCATAACAAATACTCATACATACGCACACACATAAGTACGCACAATTAAACAAGAGCTGCTTAAATAAATAAACTATTAAAGTTGCATATTTAATGCAGAAAATTGGTTTTCTATGATTTAATTGATTCAGTGATACGTTACGCATCAACTCTATTTACCTACCCTATGAATAGTCATAAATTAATCCATTTCCTGTCATTTTTTTTGTTTTTTTTTTGTATATAATTTATTTTATTTCTGCTTCATTTCTTTTGCAAGAGTATTACGGTTATAAAAATGTCGTATTTATTATTTGCCAAAGTGTTAATTGATTAACTCTATTAACTAACCGTTATATACGTTAATGAATTATATAATGCAAATGATGTGACGCTCCCGCGACTACATTAATTTAATTTTATTGACTATAGTTCATAAATGCATTTATCACTAACTGATAAGGAGGTAATGCTTTTGTGTGATTTTGTTGAAAATTATATCTATTAAGTCAAATGTTTTATGACATTTATCTAGTTCAATAAAGGAGTATTGACAACGAATTGAATGAATGAACGGAGACTTCTGTCTGAGCTTCGATAGATTTATTACCTTGAGTTTAATGCCTTCATGTGAAATCTTCGGATAATACCTTCGGATTCACAATATCTGATTAATGTCTTTCGATTAATTCCTATAGATTAATCTTGTCATATAATATCGTTCAAATTAATATCTCCAGCTTAATAACATCCCTCAAGTCAATTCTTCAGTTATCTTCAGTTTAATATCTTCAACTTAAGTCATTCAGGTGAAATCTTCAGATAATACCTTCATATTAATACCTTTCGATTAACATCTTCAACTTAATACCTTCAGATGAAATCTTTAAATGAATATCTTTCGATTATTCTCTTCAGTTTAATACCTTCACATTAAATATTCAGATAATATCTTCACATTAATATCTTTCGATTAAAGTCTTTCGATTAATTCCAATATCCAGATAAAATTTCCACATATTTTCAGATTAATATCTTCAATCTAATACTTTCAAGTGAAATCCTCAGATGGTATCTTCCGATTAAAATCTTCAGTTTAATATCTTAAGATGATATCTTCAACCTAATATCTTCCGATTACCATCATTAACATCTTAAGATAATATCTTCAGATTAATATCTGCTCTAATGAGTTTTTCGGACGGATTGTTTGAAAATTTTTGATATTTCATTTTACGATTTTCTTTTTTTTTAACACGACCAATCGCTTAGCCCCTATCCCCTATCCAAAGCAAGATTAGAAAGGAGTGAGAAAAAAAAAAGATTTTACTTAAGATTTGAACCGGCGAACTCTGGCTTGACAGTTACGACTTTTAGTTTTCGGTTATTGTGATAAGCTTATGATTTCACATTTTATTTAATTGCTTCCCTAAATTTTGTGACCTTGAAAATTACTAACAGAGAACACCCTAATGCGTTGGTAAATGTTTTTTAAATTCATTTACTTTTTATCCCTCTTTGGCACCCTTGGAAATGCATTAAGGTTCCCCGTAAATGAGAACACATTAGTGAACTAGAGCAATTTTCACGCTGCAACAAAAAATTCCTTAGTGACTTTAGCGCCGGTGAACGTTTTAACCTTTCTAATGTAACGGAGGCGAGTTCGTAGCGTAAATGAAATACACCGACTTCGGCAGTTTTTAAAGGATTTAAATATGCTATCGCGTAACCTCAATAATAAGAACGAAGACCAGGTGTGCAAGAATGTAAAGTTAAGTCTGTGTTTAATCAAATCTTTATCTTGAAATAATATCAGCAAAATATTTTTTTTTATTTATTTACGATTAATTTATATTTGAAATTATAAGCTAGAAGAGAAATAAAAATTCTCAAAACCGTTGAAGCAATCAAATTGTTACTGTTTTGTCTATATGCGACTGGAAAGTGAGGTGACGCACCAACTAACCATATGTTTGCCTAGTCCGTCAAGTGTGATAAGTTTTACTTCTATCATAAGATCCCTGTGATTACTTCTTCCCTTCAACCCATGTATGCCTATGTATACAATATATGAGAACACGTGAGAAACGTGAAGTGATCTCTTTTATTAGACGTAAGATGACCAACAGATGATCAACTCATTAATGCGTACTTTCTCAGCTGTAGTAGGCGTATTTCATCGGCGTCATTTTCAAACTCGGTTTTAAAGCTTGAATAGTTTCGACAACAATGAGAAAGGCCGGGGTAGAGAGAAAAACAGAGAGAGAGAGAGAGTAAAAGAGGGAAGAAGAAGGGAGCTATTCATTGATCAGAATTTGAAGGCAACTGTTCAATTGCAAACTTTTATGTTCTGTATCCTTTATACCACATATTTTACATATATTTACTGTTAGGTAGGAATTATACACTATGTACTATATAGACTGTGCACTTTATGCACAGTATGTAATAAATACCGCCAACCGTATAGTATGCAGTAGATTTTGTTGTTTATCTTTCGACGATACAGTGTGTCATAGATATTTGTATATATATGTATATACATGTACTCCGTGAAGTCGTTAATAAGTATTTCAAAATTTATTCGAAAGAAATACATCCTCTCTCCCTCTCTCTCTCTCTCTCTCTCTCTCTCAATGTGATGGCTATAAAAATTTCATTTCACATTTTGAAGATTTTTATTAAATGTCAGCAAAAGCAATACAAGCAATATTGACAGAATGAATTGTGAGTACGTATTGAGTTATTTGTTGCATTGATGAATTCATAATATACGAGAAGATTTATTATTCAATTTTTTTTAATCAGCATTTTATGCATATGAGCTATTTTTCATAATTCTATAATAATATAATGATAGGACGGGCATTATTCGATCAATTGTAGTCTTCCGTCACGTGGCCGTGTTCACGAACAAACTCTATCCAATTACTTATTCAAATACTGGAATTTTTTTTTTGCACATATGTATGCCATATGCACATATTTACAGAAATAGAATATGTACTTAGTTAATTAAAATTATGTTTTTTTTTTGCTTTTTTTTTTTTTTCGATTATAGATTTATGGATTTTAACTTTTTGCTTCGAAAGGATAGGAGAGGATTTTCTGGTATTAGAATTTTTATGAAATTGCAGTTCATTTACATGCTTCATTACGCTTCATCACGTATGCAAGCATTTTTATGAAGTTATATAAGAGATCAAATTATTATTAAATATATTTGTTATTATACTTGTTTTCATTCTACATCGCTTAGGTATTTGTTAGGACATGTCAAGCGTATTATTACCTTTTCAAAATCGATATACGTGTACAAATCTAATCCAAGCACCATTTATTCTTTCTTCAATCCAGAAGGTACTTGTTTTGTTATATCGCGTGATTTTCTTAGATAATTTTTTTTTTTTTAAATTTGAGACCGATATACTTGTGTTTGTGGATGGGAGAATGAGCTCAAGTTGATGCTGATCAAGAATTTGTATGTATTTTACGGGGCATCTGAGGGGTTACAAGTGTTTTGAAAAATTGAAAATACTCCCCTCTACCCTAGCTTACACTAAATACCCTGTGGACTGCTTCATCTAAAGCGATAAATTCTCCGCTTATTGCCGTTATACAGTAGCCTAAATTATACCTTGTAGTCATGGACAGTGTATCCAAATGCTTCGAGTTGAATGTACACACAGAGGTACTCTTCCGATACCTTCCTTTCGTCCGCTGTCTGTAATATTTCCCGACCATAACTCTGCCTATGCCTACAGAGGACATGTATTGGTGGCTTAAATATTAATATATATTTTTATATTAATATATTATATTAATATATAATTTTTTTATTAAACAACATTTCTGAATAAAGTGTTATACAGTAAGTGGTAGTAAAAATTATGTGATCCGACTGAATTCATTGTCGTCCTTGGACTAAATTTTATTCTTTCACCTTTCCATTCAAGGCAAAATATAAATGGCCGATTAAAGGTACATAAGAGAGAGAAAGAGAGAGAGAGAGAGAAGGGCAGAGAGAGAGAGAGAGAGAGAGAGAGAGAGAAAGAGAGATAATGACTTTTCAAAATAAAGCCTTGTATTGAGAATAATCGAAGACGTAGTCCGATTCAGTCCATTTACAATACGGTTCGCCTTTAGCCCAAAACTCGTCAGTATACTATATTTCGTCAAACTGTCCCAAAAATTACAACTTGCACGTCGAAGACAAGAACACAGGGACAAATGTCGGCCGGACAGACAGACAAGCTTAGACCGATTCAAAATTATTTTCTGAATCGATCGATGTAATAAGAGGTGCATCTAATTTAAGTTCATGTCGGTGTCGCACACAACTGCACAAGCCTAATATACCGTAAAATCACATGCGGTGTAAGGTATGAAAACACCAGGAAATAGCATTTTAAACGCGTATTTTCAGTTGGCTGAAAAGACTCAGTTAATTTGCTTTGTGATCGTAACCGCGATTTTAGCAAACTGACGGACGGATAGATGTATACTGACATTGTTAGTCCATTCCGCTATACAAGTGCATGACAAAACGAATTCTTCTTCTACTTACGTCTCTAATGCCTATTTGTGCGCGCTTACGTGGAAATGGAAACCAAAGTTAAGCTTCTGTGACGAACATGAAAGTATTAACAATTTTCTCTTAAAATGTTAAAACCTTAAGCTTATTCTGTATTTAATGTTTTTCATGGTGGTTGACTTTTTTATTTTTATATTCATTTACATTTTTTTTTTTGCTTTTATTTTTTTTAAAGCTGTTTGTTATGCAAGATCAGTTTTCACTCTGTTACACATGTCACTACTGGTATGCATGAATTTATTATCCATGCAAATTTATGTCTCACTTTAAAGAAAAAAAAAAAAAAAAAAAAAACCGAACAAAAATATTCGGCAATAGTTTAACAAGAAAGCAACTATGAAACGGAATATAAAAGACGAAACGAGTGAAAGTGACATAAATAAATTACCATATTTTTCGCAAATTTCATTTAATTCTTTTCTTTTAAATTGTTTATAAGATTCCTTTTTTTTTATTAAGAATTTCAAATAATTTTGGTTAACTTAACGATTTGTTTGTTATACTAAAAGAAAAAAAGTAAGAGAAATACACTGGCTCACTGGCCCTTTTTTTGGATAAATTTAAGTTTCGAGAATGGATATTTTGGCAAACATGACGTACAGACGGATAAAATATATGAAGAAAATTGACTCATTTCTTGGATCGGTTTTAACTCGATTTCAAAGTGCTAGCAAAAGCAAGAATTTAACGAAAGAGCGACTAGGGAGTAAATCAAAAGCTGTAGCCGTCGATATCGAGTCAACTCGATTGTAATTTGAATCATCGATCAATCCATACTTTTATTGGCAGCTCTAAGTCCACTACTCTTTTCAGCGCGTTATCGCATTTGCTTCCTCGAGTTTACTTGATATCGACAGCTTATAAAGCGGACCCTAAATGTATTGAAATTTCCCAGCTGTCAGCTGTTCTAATAGAAATTCAAGTCAGTGTGTACTGCAGAGTTGCATGTGGTTGCTCTTACAGCAGAGTTGCATGCAGCGCTCCAAACTTATGCTTTTGTTGAAAATTCTAGATATGCTTCTGCCGAGCGGGGAGATAAGGGAAGATTTTTTTCAACCTTTTTGGTGGTGCCTTCATAGAGAATACTAAAATTTTGTGGCAAACAAGTTACGTTGTAAGTTCACTACTACTTTTCCTAGGCAAAGCATAGAGAAAGCAAGGATGTCGCTTTTAAAAAATATCGTTTCTTTGAACAGTAATATTTTTGGTTAAATTTTAAAGCTTTTAAAAAACTGCTTTGTACCTATTCAACTAATTGAATTTTTATATATATATATGTATCAGAGATTACTTCTCTGCTTAGAACTGAGCAGCAGTAGTATATGACTGCAGCTTAATATTTTTGTTGCCATATGGCGTTATTTTCTTCATTATAAACAATTTTTCTTTTTCTCTTTCATTTTTTTTTTTTTGTTAGGTTGTTTCATTTTAAAGCATTAACACATGTTCTTTCAGCTATGACGGAAATTATTAAATTTTGATTTTTTAAGCATTATTAAAACAATCAATTCGATTTTGTAGGTTTGTCTTTTTCTTCCTCTCTCTTATTTTACGAAGCTTTTCTGATCTTTAATCTGTTTCGAAAATTGAACGATTTTTAAAACACTTTCTAATCTCACTGCAATAAGGACTGGTAATGCAAAGAAGGCGAAAAGGGCAAATACCGGTCGGCATAGCAGAGTATAGCTGCTGTTTTCGTACCTACACGGAAATACCTTTAAGGGCAGAAGTTTCTATTTTGATGAAATGGTTCTGTTCGTGAAATAATTTTCTAGAGGATGCTTATGCTTAAGGACGCTAACCACAAATCTTGTCTGGCATGGGCATAAAGCAGAAGTTATTTACTCATATGACGCAAAACTTTATTTGAAATATTTGTTATAATTTTGCGGAGGGCTAACTCGACTTCAGAACAAGGCCACAAATTTTAATGGATTGTTTTCGCGTTGGTGGGCAGATAAAGCAATAGTTCTCACTTATCTCTACAAATCGGCGTTGGAAGATTTATAAAATACACTTGTGTGAGCCGATCTTGCATTTTGTCGTACTCAGTATACAACTAATTCGATTCTCATCTTACGCACAGAGCTCTTCAGAAAGATCTTCTCGTAGTTATTGTTTGCTTTTCGCAATTTGTAATCGTAAGCAGTTTGCCCAATAGGTTTTGCCGCTTTATATATGTCTCAATATGTGTCACTGGCTTTAAACAGAAAAGTTGAATTTTGTTCTAATGACGACACACAAATGTGGGTTATATTGTGGATGGCTTGAAAAGACCAACTCTTCTTTCCGCACTTAACTCGTTTTATTTTTAAAAGTTGGCAGAAGTTGTGACTAGCGATGGATAAATTTTGCATAACGAGTCTTATGGAATAAAACCTCCAATCTGGACGAGGTAAACGGCGAAATGAATTTATGCACCGGGTATTCTTTATTATATTATATATTATACGCTACAAACTGTATGTATGTCCATATATCCATATGTTTCATATGTGTAAAAATATTGAAAAGTTCGAATTCTTGCTAATTCATTTTGTGGAAATGTTTGTACATGGACTTATCATTTCTCGCCCTCTATATATACCGGCATGTATACAGGCATAATATATATATAGTTTATAAAAGAACATCAATTACATATGCATAGCAATATGAATTAGAAAGATAAAGTACTTCCTACAAATAGCAAACGTTGTAGAGACATCAAGCATACACTTGCAGGGGGTGGCTAATAAATACGTAAAGTACACACAACATAAATTATGTAACAAACATTAGGTTATACGATAAGGAATATAGTTAAAGTTAAAGAGAAGAAAAAAAAATTCTCGAGACCATCAGCTAAAAATATTAAATAAATTTATTCGATACCATCGTATTTAATACTAAGTTTCGATTTTATTTACTTAAAAATTAAAAAAAAAAGAAAAGGTTATCAACGAAATTGACCTTAAAACCACAGTAAATTCGGTTTAGGCTCTCATTAAAATCTTATCAGTGAAATTCAATTAAATTGCAATTAAAATGAGACGAAACTCTATAAAACCCGAAACCTGCACACGCTATGCTACGAAGAGTACAAATCGTTTTTCCACTTTTTTAATACACTAACCTAAATGCAAGTCTGTCGTATATTTGCACACACAAACATATGTACACGCACGCATTTACACAAACCTTTCTAATGCAAATACTTTCGATCTGTTCTAATAATGGAAAATATTAATAATTACATTACAAAACTAATTGGTGTAATCCAGGCAGATTTTCAACATACAAATCTATGGGACACCTGTCGTTCAGTACGCCAGATTGAATAAATGTTAGCAACATGTGCACATAGTGTACATCTTTTATGACACAAACACAAATATATTTGTATGTGGCACTAAAAAGGTGCGAGAGAGAAAATGAAAGAGAGATAGAATGAGAGAGAGAGAGAGAGAGACAGAGAGAGACAGAGAGAAAGAGAGAGAGACGATGAAATGGATAGAATGTAATTTTACAATAATTTGATATATTTTAGTATGTTTTGCATTTCGAGTTTTAATGCATACTAATAAGCAAATAAATTCAACTGTATATGTAACATACATTTATATGTATATATATGTCCATATATTGGTGTAATAAATACTAACATTAATGCATTATAAATGTGAAAGTGATATCATAAACTCAAATACATCATCACTATACAGAACCATAAACGTTCGTATATACATATGGATTTATAGACAACTAACTGTAAATCACTAAACTCATGCACGTCTGCATACATATATATATATATCGCCCCATCCTATTAATATGATTGCCTGAAAGCATTAGTTAAGCCGGAAGTTGATGTTTTGATTATGGTCACATGAGAAGTGCGACGTTATGATCATTACAATCATATAATCATAATAATGATGATAAATTTTACCTCATAACACATAATATACCAGACGTGATTGTTATTGTCGGACTTTCATTTACGGCCAAGGCTTAAGTTTGGCTTAATTACATGTTAAGCACAATGGGAAAGAGTGACCGAGCAAGGGGTGAAAGTGGGAGAAAGACGAATGATTAAATGCACTAATAAATATTAATGTCTTCTGAAAAGTAGCAAATTTTATACAAAGTATTCGCATTATATACGTACTCTCTAAATACTTGCATATAATATTTGGACATAAGTAATAAGAGCAAGAGGAGAAAGCGCTCCTTACACATTTGTAATGAATCTGGGACACTTTAAGAAAGACCGTGTTAGTGTATTAGATTGATTGGAATCGAATTTAAATAGAATTTTACTTTGTAAGTATTTTTTCAATTTTCTAATTAGATTAAATTTATTTTGAAATCTAATCGCATCGAAAAGGTAGAAAAAACGATTATTTAATTATTATGAAGACATAATGACTTCCACTTTCCACTTTCCGCTTTCTCACCTATTGATTAATTGGTGATGAGAAGTAATTATAGGCTTGCGTGCAGTATTGAGCAAGTGAACATTTCAGCTAATAAAGCAGCCAACAACGTCCATCAAATAAGTTAGGCAGTTAGATTTAAGCAATACCCGATATGCAGAGCTTATAAAATATTACTTACAACTTCGATGGCAAACTAATTTATCTTTCATGGAGAATCATAAAAAAAAAGAAAAAGAAAGGGAACGCAATTATGTAATGCAGGGTCTCTTTACCTCCTCACTTATTGAATGGTGTCATTTCTAACCTATAGAAAAATGCTTTATTCTCGTTTTAACCGAAAGAAGAAACTCTAAGGTTAGGCGAACGCACTCTCTACCTCGTCACTTATTGAGTGCTGTCATTTCTAATCTGTAGAAAAATGCTTTATTCTCGTCTTAACCGAAAGAACAAACTCTGAGGTTAGTAGAACGCACTCTTTACCTCCTCACTTACTGAGTGGTGTCATTTCTAATCTAATAGAAAAATGCTTTATTTTCGTCTTAACCGAAATAACACACTCTGAGGTTAGAAGAGAACACAGTGTCCGTCAAATTTTGTGCCACGAATTTTCTTACAAATTGTCATTCTTTTCGTGTGAATTTTTCATCATTTTTTTCATTTTATAATTCAACGGACATCGTATGTTCAAGACCTTCGTCACATAGTAAAGCCATTCATTGTCTTACTAAAAAAGAAAACGTTCTTCATATTCATCACATCAATTCCAAACTCAACGAAAAGTTATCAATGAAAAGCGTTCGGTAATGCAATCCACAAACTGCGACAGTCAAATCAATAGGCTTCGAGTAGTACGTAGTATGGTCCCATTACACAGACTAAGCACAGCACTAAACTGTTATTCGTTATAGCTGGCGATGTTGTTTCACAATTTTTCTTGAGTCTATATAGTCGCAGTTGTGCTGGTTCCACTTGTACACATAAAAATGGACCCCATCACTTAGAGTAATTTTGTGGCAAATCTTATAATGTTGCTTGAAGTTCCAGAACTTTATGCAAAATGTGAAGCGAACTTTCCTGCGATCCTTTCAAAATAGAAAAAGCCCGGCTTTCAACAATAGACATAATATTTTTAGTTGATCTGGAAGAACGAGTTGATGTCTTCACGCCGCTTACTTCTCCAATTCATTAAACCAATTCAATATGTCTGTACGAAAACTTGCTTGACCAAAGCGCTATGAACGGCTCCCACGATATTTTCATCATTTTTCTTATGTGTTTTCACTATGTAAGGGCGCCGTGCAAATGTACATCAGTCCAGAAGTGAAAAAATCTTCTAATCTTTGTTTGTGAACTATCATCGCTATGAGAATTGTATGTTCGTAGTTCAAAAATGGTCCGAAGTTTAAGCTTACACTTCTTTCCAAGGAATTCGTATTCGAATGCGTTGTTCGCCTGGCTGTAAGAGTCGAAAGCAAGGCATCTCGGAGTTATTAGATTTTTTCTTGAGTTTTCATGGCTTCAGCTAAGTCCACAACCAAGGCGATCCGAAATGAAAAAGTTCTTGATTTGTATTTTTATCATTCATGTTCTTCTACTTCTTCTGCTTCCTTTTTTTTTTATTAATTATTTTATGCAAATCATTAATCAGAAAAATCATTATTCAAGAACCGAATATTTTGAAATAACATATAAAGAACATGCAAGTAATATAATGGACCAACAAATTTTTGAACTTAAGAGAGAACCTACAGCATCACATATATATGTACAGTATGTTGATTATCGGGAAATATATGCAAAGGCAGCGATAAAGTTAATATATCGGTGTCCCTTCGTGGTGGACATAAGTAAAACCAATTAGCAATTTAAAGATAATTCAAATTTTCTGTACGATAATGAATGCAAATTTTTTTCTTTTATTTTAGTTATTCGTAGGATTAATCTCGATATTCAATATCGAGTCAACATATGAAAATAAAAAACATTCTCCATTTTTTATTTAATTAAATATTTAAATAAATACTTGTATATGTGTGCACACATACGCGTATTTACATATACGAAAATGTTAACCTACATATATAGGGCATTTGTAAAGGAATTAAGAAAAAAAAAATATATAAATACATTCTCTAAAGCCATTCAGGCACAGCTCGTTGAATAGACTTCATAAATATTTATTGAATTATTGAACGTATGAACGTTTATATATAAACTCAATACTTTGTTGAATTCTGATGTCGGTTTATTTACTCACTTTCCGCACTGTCACCCTCTCTCACCCTCTCTCTCACCCTCTCTCTCGCTCCATCCCGCCCTCTCGTTCTTTTTCACTCTGCCGCGATTACACACATAAGTGTTCAGTTATTATCAGAGAGCAATAAATATAAATCATACGTTCAGTTGGTACGATAATGAAAGGAAATGAAAAACAAAATAAAGAAAAATGGACAGAAACCTAATACGCATAACAAAAGATGATTCCCGTAACTTTAATGAACTTAAGATTAAGAAAATTATTTACCGGAGACTTTAGTCTTCAGTAGGAAAGCTAGAAAGCCAGCTAAGAGAAGTAGAATTTTTTGTACTTTAGAGTAGAAGACACCGCAGTGCAGATTTAAAGTTTAACCCCTTTACTCTGGCTTTCGGGCGACGATCGAAACTGACTTTTAGGAACAAGCGTTAGGTCACTCCGGCAACAATGGTGCACTACTAACACAACAGTATGACAAGTGGGGCTGAAAGAGAAACACTTGAATACCTAGCAGTTTTACGTCATGTTCAGGTTGAAGTTCATTGCATTGGCAGCAACAGAAAATGAATCTCAAAACCCATATAGAATGCACATTAAATAAATCTTTCTTTGGTATGAAATTTAAAGTGAAAGCAGCTTTGTCTGCTAAGAGGACATCTTGAGTTGAGTTTAAGATTATGAAGAATTCTGTGCTCTGAAGAAACTTATTAGCTGAAATTTACCAGAAATCAAACATTTTCCAGTTATATCTATTAACTATGAGTAAAGGATGTTATCCTCTTCACCTTGCCAACTTGCTCCAAAATTGCTGGCATCCAGAGTTTTTCCATCCAGTAACTTCTGTATATTGTCTACAGTTATAGCCGAATGCAAAGCGACAAAGAGAAAGCAGACCACAACGCTTTCAGCTATTTTTGCAAATTAGCGAAATTCACAATTAGTGGATAAAAAAAAAAAGAAGAAGAAATCTAAATATTAGCTGAAGTAAACAGGAAAAGCAAAGCCTAGCAAAAATGAAATTTCTCTTATTACGAAACTCTGTTGGGTACATTTTAAAAAGATGAGTTGCATTAAAAATTGAAGGCTAACTAACATTGAAATTTCTAACCTATGATTCGATGCTATTTGATACAATTAAGGTCTTCTAGTGTAAGTCCTGTAAAATTTAACTTTTCCCTAAGCGAATATTGAAAGAAGAAATAACACTATAGTAAGCTTGGCTCCACCCTGCACCATCCTAATTATAGAATAACTTTTCATAATAAGGCTTTTTATGGGAGGCGGGCGAAAAACTTTCAATAGGCCAACTTTCCCTAGGCCAACATGCGTCAGCTTACCAAATTTCATCATAACTTCTCAAAATTTTCCGTTTGCAGGTTGAACACAAGAAAAAAAATATATATAGACAGACAGACAGACAAGCTTAGACAAATTCAGAAAATGGTTTTAACTCAAGCCCTTCCGGTTGTTGCACCCATCCATACAAACTTAATATACCCTTGCACCAAAAGTGAGGTGGTAGGAAAGCGGTATAAAAATCGACATAATCGAGCTTAAACTCTTGTTCATGACATAATGGTAATTGTATGCAATGCAATTAAGTTAGGATATCGCTACTTCATAAAAGATCTATTAAAAGTAACGCGTTCCGATGTAACTGCAAACAATCATTTGCGGCTTGGGACTTAAATATTTAGCCAACTTAGGTAAAGATATATTGTTTAAAAATAGTCTCTTTCAACCCAAGAAGTAGGTTTATAATTAAGAAAACAAAGAAAAAGAAAACGTATTTTTTAATTTATTGTGTTTGAGATGATGTGTGTGGGTAGCTAAGATTCACTTCAAAGTCAATATAATTTCCTAGCGTCTTATTTCTGTTTACTTTACATTTAAAATAATTTCAAATTATATAATTTTTTTGTATGCAATGAAAAGAGATAAGACATGATTCACTGCATCATCAAATAACGTCCATTACGTATGTATGAATGTAAGCGAATGTTCTATCTAAAAAAAAAAAGTCTGTTACATACGGCTATGGAAAGTGTATGGGTTTCGTAAAACGCTCGAAAAAGGCAGAAGAAGGAAAATAGTTGTTGGTATTTTGTATGCACTGCTGCACTGGTGTACGAATCATCCATTATGCTAATGTGTCTTCGAAAACATGTTGAAAAAATATTGCCAGACATCTTTTTGGTATGGAAACATAAGCAAACATTTTTGTTTGTTGTCTAAGAAGATTTACATTTTTTTCTTACATTCAGTTCGGTTTTCTTCTTTTTCTCTTTTTTTTTTTTTGAAAGTCATTCAAGTAGCAATTTTCATATTTTTTTTTTTTTTTCTGATTTTAGTACATCAGCAACTCTACCTACATTCACGAAAGTAAATTTTAGCTCACGCATACCCACATGTTTGTTGTCTAAGAAGATTTACATTTTTTTCTTACATTCAGTTCGGTTTTCTTCTTTTTCTCTTTTTTTTTTTTTTGAAAGTCATTCAAGTAGCAATTTTCATATTTTTTTTTTTTTTTTTTTTAATACCATGAAAACCATATTCAATCGGATTACATGTATGCTGAATTTGTTAACTCCTTTTTCTCTCTTGCGCTCGCAGATTGAAGAAGTGTGTAAATGTTTAAAAGTTTTTAAAGGACTCCTCCTCCTCTGTAGGAAATTGAATGTGTTATGGAATTCGTTATTGAATTTTAGATAAACCGTTCGGTAAGAGGCAGTTACCGTACCATAGAACTAGAACTAGAACCTAGTTTAGTAATTAAAAGTGCAGAAAGATTTCTTCTAAACTAAGTTTCGATTAGAGCCGCTGGAGTATATGAAAAACTCCTTATGAAATCAAGTAAGGGAAGAGAAAACTGATTAAAGGGAAATCATCGGCTTAACTTGCTGGCATCGTCTGATCTAGCGATCTAATAAATTCATGAAGTGATTGTTTTCCACCTGAAGCTATTTCGGTTTGAAGAAGTTTGAAATCTAGTTTTTTAAAGCTTTGCAGCTTAGGAATTTTCAAAGCTTCTTTCTCTTTATCATAGATTCCCAACCCGCCCGATGAACATAGTACCAAGTGCACGCAGACTATTCAAACTATCATTTGTGTATCTATGCATTACCATCAGTGTTGATAGCACTTAAGACGAAGTGTGCATTAGGTTCGGACGATTCAGATTCAGAGTGATGTCATATTTTAAAAGCTAAATGTACCCAATTTGTGGCCTGTTTTTTGGACTTCGCTCTATTAAAAATTTCGCCGTGGAAGGATAAGCTCTTTCGCAAGGAAATTAATTTTGCAAATTTTTGATCACGTCATGTCAGGTTTTGAGTTCTCTCTCTCTCTCTCTCTCTCTCTCTCTCTCTCTCGCCAATGAAGAGCTTTTACGAAAAACGTGTTTTTCGCTTAGAAACTTGGCAGGCCCTTAAATGCCCTATCTTACCCCTTGGCCTAGTACAGTGAGTCACTTCTTTTTGTAATAATACACTAAAAATTTCACAATATTTTCAAGCAAAGGAATACTTCCGTGAAAGTCCGCAGGATGGTTGAAGGATGCCCGTAACATCAGATAACTTGATCAAAGTTGAGCAAACTTAGTTTGCTTCGCAAAGATTTTATTATTTTTCACTTTCCGTCATAAGAAACTAGAATTTTAACTCTCTCTTCCTATAAGCGCTTGCTTTTAACGAGAAGCCCTTTGTAAGTTGAGCTCTAGAAAACAGATCCATATGATTCAAAGTATGAACCGTTAGCTCAATCACCACAGTAGACTAATTTTGATCATAAAGTATTGAAAATTAAACATTTTTCTAAAGAGCTCACCCTTCATGAGAAATCTTGTAAGTAGTGGTGTGCAAGAAATAGACCCATGTGTTTCAAATTCGGTCCACTAAATATTTATGTTAAATTGCTATCATGAACAAATTTTCATCATAAAGCGTTAACAATGAGGCCTTTGTGACACATAAGACTTTATATATCCTGAGAATCCTTTTATGTGGCGGTATCCAAAAAATAGTGGACCTACATGCCGCAAATTCGGTAAGGCTGATTTCTTTCTCAATTTACTATTGCGTACGAATTTTCACCATGAAATACTAAAAAAGTTAGTTTTTAGCATATAAAGATTTATTTCTCGTAGGAATTGTTATATGATAGGGATTCCAAAAATTGCTCCAACTGAACCAAGTTTTTCCCATTAATTAAGAGCTCCAAAATACTAGTACTCAGCGACTTTTGTCGAGGAATTTTGAAAAGTGTAATTTTCTTCTCTTCAATATGACATTTTTTATACGGGGAGTGAAAACGTGGACCAATCCGAACTATTTTCTATAGCGTTCGTTCTTTATCACAAAGTGTAAGTGTTATAAATTTCATCAAAGTGTATCAAATGTTTCGACGTGTAGGATGAACACTAAAGCACACGGACAGACATCAGACGGACAGACAAGCTTTGATTGATTCAGAAAGTGATTCAGAATCGGGGCGCCCTCCTGGCTGTTGTAAATGTCCGCAAACTTATTGCGCCCTGTACCACAAGTAATAGAGAACATGAGGGTATTGGGCGAAGTGATTTAGTGGCAATAGTTTGCTTCTGAACTAGAATTTTTTTCTGCCTTTTGTACACGCATTAGCACAAAAAGAAACTTCCTAAAGGGTTTTAAGAGAATTTGGCGATAGTAGAAAATCAAGTTTAAAGTGAAAGCAACTTAGTAGAGCTAAGTCGTTATACCGCTACCTATGTCCCAAATCCAAAAAAGGTGAACGAAATTCGTAAAAACTGGATAACCGATGCCCCTGACACGAATTAGAATTTTATTTATCTATAAGATAATAATGAAATCATATTATCGCGAATGGATAATTCACATCAGTAATGAATCGGGCTCAGATTCGAATAGAAATTTTTAAACCCCTTAGTTACATGGTTAACTGTAAGCGGAAATACCGCTGAGAAAAGGCGTTTGCGCAGCCTTGTTACACAACCTCACAAGCGATGTACGTTTATTTCACGTTCATCTCACGCATATCTACAAGAAGTATTTCGCGCGAATTTAGTCAACCAGTTCAGTAAAAGGAATTCTTGCCTAAAGTAATTTGCTCGACAGAGACAAGAAAGACGATTAAACGATCCATGTAGGTGAGAGTAACGTCTCAAGAGTGTCAGTTTTCTTCGAATACTGCATAATTTAGCTAAACCGGTAATTAAAGCTTACCGACTATTGGTGTTGAAGACTTCTTCTTCACTTCTTTTTCACTTTTTAGCAAACAAACAAATTTAAATCATCACCGTTTCGCGTTACGTTGAGAATTCTCTTTCATTTATTCTTAATACATGTACAAGATAAACGCGTAGGTGTAACCTTATGCTCCTTTGACCTTATGTTCACAAAAAAATGCATATATTAGGTCGACGCATAAGTAACTTGGGTTTTTTTTTGTCAAACATTTATTTTGTTCTTATTGAATAACAAAATTGTATTAAGTCAACAGTTGACTGAGAGGTAATCAACCTTTTTGCTATAGCTCCTGTTGATTGGCATGAATTTTGCTCCAATATTGCCTTTAAAAGGTTGTCGTCAAAGTCGGAAGGACATCCTGTCTTTTAAGATCGTACCTCCAGAAGGGAATTTTACAAACCTATGTCTAACTGCCCGAGCAGCTATCAGTCCTTCACTGTATACGCTGTATATTTTTTCAGCAGTCGCCTTAGCGCTCTTGCCTTGTTTAAATTCCCAAAGCATT
The DNA here is from genome assembly GCA_000688735.1 of Glossina austeni. NCBI lineage: Eukaryota > Metazoa > Arthropoda > Insecta > Diptera > Glossinidae > Glossina > Glossina austeni. Next base: position 309,265 of record KK502610.1, read on the forward strand.
ACATGTCGAATATATATTTTTCGACTCTCCATTTCAGAGGTTAAGAAAAACAGTTGAATATAACATACGCCCCATAGAACAATACAAAGAAAACTAACTGAAGCCTCATCTATATACAGCGAAAACAAAGACTCGTTTGTTTCGGTGACTTAGAGCCGGTAAATATGAATAACAAACCGTACTCAGCTGCATCGGAAGTTACTTATGACTCGATCTAATAAAATAAATTGTATATAAAAAAAAAATTTTTTTCAAACTTCGAAAATTTTTATTTTTTCGCAAATGGTCCGCTATTCGCTAGAATATCTTATTTTGAAGATGGAGTCAAAATTCTAAGGTAATCGAACACAAATTGATATAACCAGCAGTACGGGAAGCTCGAAAAACACCATTTGTAGCTGCAAACTTCAACTTTGAAGAGATTTTTTTTTCAACCTCTTATTTGCGATGCCTACAGTACGCAGTTCCGGTAAAGGTATGGAACTCTTTCTGACCTAAACAAACCCAATCTTAGCAAAAGTAATAAATTTTGATTATAGTATGACGTCAGCAATGCAAGGTCATTAAAAAGGAGTAGTTTTAGCGGTTTAGTTTACGCGATCCTAAGAAGAGTTTAGGTTATAAATTTCTCCTTTTAAGTCCCTTTCTCCAATAAGTCCGTAGTTAAACTTGGATGAACTGAATTTTTTTATACTTCTATAAACATAGGAGCAAAATTTTTAAGTTTTTTATCATCTCCAATTGCTCTTTATATGCGTCCAACTATCCGGCGTACTTAGAATACCTACACTGAGGCTTTGCCATCATATGTGGAAAACCCACCATTTAACTTAACTTTTGCCCGCTCTTTCAGAATAAGTTTTTTAGATCGGTTTGGTGTTTTTTGTCGGGAGTGCTTAAACCTAAAAAAATACCAAACCAGAAATGCATGTATCTTTTAAGGACATTTTAAAATATTACAATTAACTAACAGTGTTTTTATTGAAGAAAAAAAAAAAACAAAAACAAAAAAAAGAAACCTTAGTTGTCCATACGAAAAATTTTGACAGCTTGACAGGTTATTTTTTCCATTAACAATTGCTTCGCTGCTAAAGTTCATTTAAGACCGCCGGGCAAAGTATTTCGCAAAAAGTTAGGATTAAATGTTAAGTTGTATCTGTAACTGCATGACGCTGACGTTAACGAACAAAAGTAGGCAAATAAATAAACATAGCAAAGAGCAAATACATTATCATTTGCATACCCACATATACACACACACAACCCCCCTGTACACATGCAAACATATAAAACACTTACAAAAGCTTAAAGGTTTAAAGGCAAGCGAAGAAAACATGAAAAATCCATAATCAAAACCGTACATCTCTACAGTATTTTGCATTTCGCCTAGCGGAGTACATGTGAAAAAATATCCATAGGTTTATATAAAAGAAAAAGAAAAAAAAAAACAAAACCGACATTCATACGTATAAATGAACTTATATATATATATATATATATATATATGTATATATAAAATTGTGTCATAGCTCGGTGTTAAATAAACACGCATACATATATGAATGTGTAAATGCCAGCGATGAGAGCAAAAGTGTTAAACGTGAGTATCGCGCTTATGAAAAAATATCGCATAACGAATGTTAAACAAAACTAGTAACAACAACAACAACAACAACAACACAACGACAAAAACAGTAACCAAAACAAGTAAATAAAACACCTGCTTTCACACATACACACACACACACACAGGCACACACACACACACGTACATATATACATCCACATATACATAAGCGTAAATGCGTAAAATACAACCAGAGAGAGAAAGAAAAAAAAAAAAAATAGAAAACAATTTGTTTACGTATTTCAAGGTATATTTCACTCAACTTTATATTGCTGATGTACAGTTATGTCGATAGAGTATGTGCATGTATGCTTACAATATATCCTCATAAGCTCACTATCATACGAAACATATATGCACACATACACACACACGCGCACACACAGAGTCAAAAACCAGCCAGCAGCCAGCAGCATGTAACATAGAGTTATAATGCCAGCATAGGGGAGAGAGATATGCAGATGGAAATTATAATTCGACCAGAGTCTCTCTAGCCTGAAGGTACAACATATGTAAATGCCAACACACAAATGCATTGCCATGAACTAGTTTACATTCATGAACGCATACACTTACTTACAAACGCCTAGATTTCCATATTTTCTCTCTTCGATTTTCTGTTTTTTTATTTATTTATTTTTTTTTTTCTTATTTTATTTCCGTTGTTCATATGCGCATTCAACCAAATCATTAATATATAACTGATCGGTTGCCTGCTTGCATATGCAACCCAATTAACGTGAACAATAATTTTTATAGAAAAACAAAAAAAGAAAAAAAAAAAAACGAGACGAGAGACACGACTAGATTTCCAGAGAGACAGAGAGAGAGAGAGAGAGAGAGGGAGAGAAATGAAGACAACAAATTTAATTCAAAGCAAATATTAACAAAAGTTGATATTTCATTGTAAATGATACCCAAAGAATTACCTCATGCGTAACGTAATTGATGGAAATAATATTTCGTTAGTGCTGCTAGTAATGCTGGCGTTAGTTAAGCTTTCGAATTTTCACAAAATTTTGCGATGATTTTGTAAATAATTGGCGCAATGGCTGTGTCGTTTCATTGGATATTTCAGTTTTTTTTTGTCAAGACTTGTGCTATCTTTAGATATTTGCGGTATAGACCATCGATGCAAACGTTATGCATGGGAAAGACGTGTTTTGAAATTTTCGCAAAGTTCACGCATATTAAACAACTTGTACTTGGTTGGTTATCAGAAAAGCCATAACGCTAGTTGTCTTTTCAAGCCAGCCGCAAATACTCTCGAATTTCTACAAATTTCTATAGCGAGATGTGGCAAATCTTTCTCATTCGTAACTGCGCCCGGGAAGCGAAAAATTTGCTTTTTTCTAGTTCGCACAATACAAACCGAAGTGAATGAAGCGAAGGTTTTGCCTTTTCAGTTCTGCTTTTACAGTTAGTGGTATTATTTTGTGTTAAAGAAAGAAATTTAGGTAAAAAAATATTACGAAACGATCCGCAATGAAAAAGTCTGTGACTGTGAATATATCACAGTACAACGTGTTCACACAATGTACAGGAAGAACTTTGAATTCAAAACAGATTCAAAAGCGAAGTGTTTGGTCGTTTTTTGCATTAACAGCCAGCCACACTAGAAGATGTCGCATTAAATTAAGAACAAACAACACGTAGTCCATTGACAGAGATAGCTTTATATGAAAAGTTGATCGGCTACAAAAAAAACAGTCCGTCCCTTGTTCCATTGCAGTTTTGCACGAAACATTTAGTACTCTTTCGAAAGCGATTATACTTAAATTCTATCGGTTTTTAAAGTTTCAAAATTACGATGTTTTTATATGGATTCCTAATGGATTCGAGGTCAATAGATTAATAGGAAGAGATGATTCTGGGAGAGCTGGTGAAGGTATACGCAGTCTAGAGAGTCCATTTTTCGAACATTGTTTTAAGGCCTTGTTACAGGTAGGTTGAGTGTACTAAATGACTTGGAATGTCGAAATCGAAATGAAAGAAATATTTGATCACCAGTCTCTCGGGCCCATAGAGCAGGCATCGCAATACTTCTTTACAATTGAATTTTGAACCCTTTGTCTGAGTTTCTTTCGCATTTTGATATTCATTGCCCTCCTTCAAATATGTATTCGATTGGATTGAAATACTAACTGCTGCCTACTAGTAGACTTTTAGTAGACAACTTTCATCAAAAATATTTTCAAATTAAAACAAATTTTGCTTTTAATCAATTTTTCGCAAAAACATCCTCGTTGCTCACTAAAAGTTGAAACATATTTTCAGAAAGTTTTTCATTTATTGCTCTACGCGTAAAATTGTAGCCTACAACGATAGGTTAAGAGATGTCAAGACAAAAAAGTAGTGTCTTACAAAACCTGTTACGTGTCTATTTAATTTTTAGAAAATTTTAAACAAAAAATAATACAAAATTTAAATAATTTTTTGTTAAATAAGTTTTTCTGTAAGTGAGCTAAAGGGGTTTGTATTACTTGAGGCCTAGAATTTATTTTTTATACTCTAAATAAGTTATAGTAATAATAATAGTGATAATGATGAGATTAATAATAATTAAGAAAAAAAAATTAGCCCCTGATTTGAACCTTTGCAGTAACTCCAAGCTTTTCTATATAAATGTTAGTCGGAGAAAATAATTCACTTTTCAATTTTTAGTTCGCACACCAACACTACTGTGGGTAAAAAAAATGTTTTCCCAATCGGACATAGGGACATGGTCGAAATGAAAATTCGCGGATTGCGGTATGACATGGCTTGGAGTCGCTGGTATTCGGAACGTGAAGGAATATTGACAATGTATCGTCGTCGCAATTGTAGGAGTGAGCAAAAAAAAAAAAAGCGGCCGTTATAACAATTGATCGATTCCCGTCCGACAAGAAAGCAAGTGAAAGTTAAAATTACCGAAAAAATATTTTAACTCAAAATCTACGCTTTGATACGGATCAAGACGAACATTAATTAATTTTTTTCCTTTCTTTTTATACCCTACACCGCTGCTGGTGGTGTTACAGCCTTATATTAAACCGATCGATTCAGAACAAGTTCCGAAATTAAATTTGTCTGCCTGTCATGATATTGATGTGTTCAGCCTATAGATCGCAATTTTTGAAATATTTCGATGAAATTTGATAAACCAACGTGTCTTGGCCCAAGTACTAAGATTATCGAAAATGGTTCGGATCGGTCCAAATTTTCGATCACTTCCTATATTACGTTCTATTTTTGAAAGCTTTTCTAGGACTAACTAAGGGATGGTGTAGAGTATTTAAGTGTCGGCCTTGGCTCGGTGTAGTGTTTTCACATGTTTTTTATGTAAATTTAAAGCAAATTGCAGCTGTGCTTGTTTAGTGAACAGAACATTTTTATTTGTTGTTGTTTTTTAAATTTTGCGGCAACATATTTGTGAAATTTGCATCCCTAGAAGTATGATGTTTGTACGAATAAGCCTTCCGTCAACTCAACGGCCTCTTTAAATTTTAATTATTAACTTGCTTCAACTTTCTACGCATATACTTTAAAGTTTAATAAAAAATACGCTATCATCGCACGTCATTTTTAATTAAAAATACATCTGATCTTTGAAAAAACTCACACTACACACAGGTATAAAGGTAATCATCTAGCCGGCGCAAAATACTAAAGTTCAAAAATAACAACTATATAGAGCAAAAAAAAAAAAAAAAAAAAAACAAAATTATTAAGCCTTCAAGAGGTTAAAATGTGCACATTCATCTATCTCAGCACACACACAATGTGCTTTCGAATGAAAACTTTACTAACTGTACGTAATCCTTCATCTTTCATATTAAACATTTTTCCTGGACTATGTTTAAATCTCATACGGTTTTCGTTTTTCTTTCTCCTAATTTAGTGGCGTGTGTCTGCACGTCCAAGCGTATATGAGTAGAATATAAATTTAGCCAAAAAAAAAATAAAAGAAGAAAAAGTGTATTACAAGCACATAAAACGCCATTAATTATAACACGTTTCAAACTCATTTAACACGTCTAGCAATAAAAACAGACGACTGACAAAAAGCGTTTTTTGTTTTTTTGTTTTGTTCTTTTTCCTTGCTTAGTAGTTAGTTTCATATTAAGTCAAACGCATACATGCAAAGAACCATAAATTATTTAATGTGATTTTTATTGTTTATGATGTTTTGACATATTAGAGCGAATAAGCAAACGAATGCTAGCTGCAAGCATTCATCTTATAACAACGACTTATGAATGCCCAACAGGCTGAGGTAATCTCTGATCTGGCAGAGATCAACTTTATGTATGCTTTTAGTTTTTGATCGACTTGGAATGATTGATTCATCTTTACATAAAAATATATTTTCGACGCATTTTTAATAAATATTCCAATTACATCGATTAATGTCTGCTTTAGTTGCCAGAAGAGAGCTGAAGCGATGAAACATCATCTTGTTCAATGCTTCAATTTTTATTGCTGGCTATTTTCTAATATTAATAAGCAAGAAGAAGAATAGAAAGACTATAAGTCTTATGAAAGATGCATTGCCTTACTTCGCTGCCCAATCATTGTTGGCAGCGCACTTGCCCCTTAATGAAAAGCAAAAGCCGCGAAATGTATTCAACTGTTTATATCGGTGTTTTCACGGAGCAATAAATTAATTGCGAGACTACGGAAAATACTTTTTACCAAAACTATTTCACACACATCGTCATAATATGCTTTACTTCCCCGTCTACCCACACGCCGGTAATATTTTAGTTACGGCCAACGCACATGGTTCAGATGTCGGACGCAAGGACTAGCGTGCGCTAGCGCACGACTACAAGGTCTAGTTGGAAGACGATAGTTGCATAAACAACGCGAACCTTTTGCACTCCTATGTCGACCATGTGTCCACAATGTCTTTTGTACGCCAGCTTCTCTGCGGCCTTAGTGTCAACGGTTATTAATTAAGGAGTTAAGGGCAAGTAACAAAAAAATTAATTAGGAGCGCAAAGACTAAAGTATTACTTCAGTCAAACGGTTTTTATATCTGATCAAGAAAGGATGAGAATTTAGAATGAGATCCTGATTTGATGTAAATAGATAAGCGCGTTAAAAGTAATTCATGAACAGCAAGATCTTATCGAAATAAAAAGACTCCTGTGATGGGACTCTCATATCAAGTTCCTAAGATGAATAAAACCTTTGTTAAAATGATTTCGGTTATATATCCGTTGTCCTACAAAAAAAAAAAAAATATATATATATATAAAGCCAAGAACTTGATCGCGTCTTTTAGTCCGAATTTAAAGCCTGACTAATGCATGCAAAAAGTCCTTTGCAATGCTTAGGATAAATTAGTTAGTAGTAGTGTTAGGCAACTAATTTTTTTTATTTGTTGTACTAGCTCTTCAGGGAATGTCCTATACGCCTAGTGGCCCTTGTACACATAACCATAGAGGCAGCTAAGCAAACAAGAAACCATTTTCTTGATCGACTTGACCTGCATGGGTCACAGGCATGCACTTACTTTGAATTGCAGTAGCAAGTATAAATAATATGCGTCTTAAGTCGATTATAATTTTTCTTTCATCATCACCTATCCGCACTATTACGCACGTTGTTGTTGTTGCTCTTGTTCAGTTAATTGCCTATAATTTTCGCTTTTTTTTTATTATGCTAATAGTAATAACGATAATCATCATCATTACGTTACTGTTGTTGTCATATCACTGACGTTCACTTACTAATATGTATATATATATATATATATATGTGTGTGTGTATATACATATGTATATGTATATGTAGACTTTCGCGTCTCAGCAGTAATCTCTTTTATTTTACATAATATAAGGAAGACAGACAAGCGTGAAGGAAAATTGTTTTTTTTTTTTTTTTTTTTTTTTTAGAGAAAATCTGTGTTATATCTGTGTTTAAACGTGGTGGTGTGCTTGCTTGGCTGTGTAATGCCAGCAGCTTAATTTAGTAATAAATACGAAAATTATTTTGTATGTATGTTTAGATATAATTGCATATTTAATTGTATGTCTACAAAATGGTATGTCAGTACAAATAGTATGTCACTTTTAATTATCCTGTCTGAGCGAGAGAAAGACAGACAGACTGATAGACAGAGAGAGATAGACAGAGTGCAAAGACTTAAAGTGTCGGCTTTAACTTTTTTCACTAATAGACAATTTTCAAGACATTTTCTAGACAGCAAGTTAGCATATGTTTTGTCGTACAAAATATTACAGTGACGATGTGTATGTACAAAATTGTTTTAACCAAGTGTAACGATTGCTAGCTAGCTAGCAACTACATAACCCTATGAAATCCTTGTCGACAAATTACTTTAAACTCATATATATTTCTTACGACTAAGAGGCCTGATTACAAAGTCAAGAAAGATTTACTTATTTTGTAAGCTTGTGTGTAGATTATAAAGTCATTTCACTACTACAAGGAAAATTTTTTTCCATTTTTCTGCAACGAAAGCAGGGAGAGTATTAATTGTAATTTTCTTGATGAGTGTGCAATTTAATCTTTCAATCTTCTGTCGATCGGTCCGTCTTATTAAGTGTTTTTAGGATTCTTAAAATTGTGGAAATTGAAAGGATATGCTAACGCTTCACTTTTAGTTGCTTTCCATAAATTCTGTTTCAAAATCTTATTATAGCAGTACCATATATATATACTGCATCGGACGGTAATTTATAAAAAAATTCAAAATGTTCTGAAGAAGATATGGAAAAATGATAAAAGAACTGAAAAATGCATAAAAAACACTGATACGTGTGCAAATCTACATATGAAGGCGTCTATAATATACAACAACGAGTAAGAAAATCCGACTTCGAATCCGAAACATTTAAGATAAATGTATTCTTCTAACAGTTGCCTTGAAAAAGGCTAAAAGAAAGAAGAAGAACCGAATTCTCGTACTTTTTAGCATTAGATGGGCGCGGCTCATTTTTTCTATTTTCAGAATAAAATTCGATATTTGTAATGTGTAGGTAGTATAGCTTATGACTAATAAGCAAAAACAAAACACAGAAAGCAACGGCGGTCAATGTTTTTGATGCATAAGTGTATGGAAGTTTTAAGCGGGTCGCTTGAACGGTTGGGGCCATTTTCATATTCTTTTGCATATTTTCGGCCGATATCTTCATCTTACCGCAATTGGTCAGATGGACAGATGGACTGACGATCAGGTGGAATTAGAGGCGAGAGGAGCATTCAGAATTCAGAACTAGCCAAGAATTTATACACTTTTTTGGGTGTTTTGAAGCTTTCTCCCGAGCGTTATAAAGGCATTGAAAAAAAAATGTAAATTGTAATATTGGATAGGCGTGGTCAATTTTTATCCTTTTTGTGCAGGTATTACGACATCGCCCATAGGAATCATGAGTCAAATAATTAGGTCTTTGTGGAATTGCAATTTTCTTACTCTGAATATTTATAAGCACTTCACATGTAAAATCATTGCATTTAACTAAAATTATAAATGCGTACTATATTTTCGGACAGAAAAATCAAAGCGGAATTTCCCAATATATGGGATAATTTTTTCTTTCATTCAAATAATTTTAGTCAAAAGCAAATCATTATAATTTGTCTGATCCTTACGCCCCAAGTAGTTGATGTAGTCAAAGACAAATAGTTCTCAAACATCTCGAGACCTTCAAAATGAAACCTTTTGGAAATCTATTCTACTAATGTATACGTTCAAGAGTATATAAATTCAAGTTAAATTTGTCTAAAATATCGTTTCGTTCAGGCAAACATATTGCATAAATAAGTACAAAAGAACCCAATATTGATCGAAAAGGGAGCAAAAACTATACTTTGTTCAAAAAAAAAAAAAACATTTTATAATATATTCAAATAAAAGTCTACGATAACGTATAGAAAAGGATACCGAGATATATATATACATATATATAAATAATTCAAATTAATGAAATATTCATGAGAACATGTCCTAATTCTTTTGCTTATCCAAAAAGTTTAAAAGAGAGACCAAGAAAAGGTAAGGTAACTGATGTCTGTTTTCTTTTTTCGTTTTTCGCTTTTCTTTCTTTTCCTGAAAAATAACATAATTCTGCCATTTGCCGGTATTGATAATTTTTTTGTCAATCAAACAGCACCAGATAGACGTAACTGAATCTGAATGCTTACTTAGACACATGAGAATACATATATATATATACATATATATAGATATAGAGAGAGAAAGAATTACAAGTGTACATACCTTTAGTAAACTGTGGGTATAATTCACTTTTCCTTTGTAGGTCAGATGGTATACCCGATTGTGTTAAGGTATCGTCATCGTCATCGCCATCGTCAATCGGAGGAATACCAGCATAGAAGTTTGTTTGTGCTCTTCATACAACTTTTATAGTTTGTAACAATGAAAATGGAAACATCATCTATGGGAAAAAAAAGATAATAGAAAAAAAAAACACATGATAGAATTAACAAAAATTATTATAACAAAAATTGATATGAAGCATACAATCGATACAATATGTTAGTATGTAACTGATGGCATATCAATGGACTATTCCAGATTGCAATGTACGACAATGAGAAACATGAATTTCTTGTCCTACATACACGTACAACTAACTTTCCAACCTTTTCAAACCACGCAAGCCAGCTATTTAAGTATTGAAGGAAGTTCTCATTCCGAAATAACTTTTAATTCACTTAAAATTTATATATATTCATATACATATGTATATATATATATATATATATAT
>KK502610.1:326086-341932 GCA_000688735.1 Glossina austeni
AAAATTGGTGTTTTTTTGCTAAAAAAAAAAAAAAAAAAAAAAAAAAAATTAGTAACAACCACAACAATACATAGAACAAGAAATAAACTGCATCCAGTGTTATAGCAAATTTGCGGATAATTCTTCTGGTTTTGTTTTGTTATGTGGCAACGAATCTGCGTGTATATGCATATACATTTGTATGTGTGTGTGTGTGTGTGTGTGTTTGTGTATTTGCGTGCGCCCAATACACATAGCACGACAGACTTACTTACATGTTGATTCTATGCTGTGAGAATTGAGAGCTGAGTTTGTTGTGCATGCGAAGCATAGCAACACAACAACAAACAAACAACAAATTGCAAATGAAAAGATTGTTTTTCAGGTTAAACAAAAACAAGAAACCAGAAAAACAAAAAAGAACAAGCAGTAGATTGTTGTGCATATGCAAGCGGGTGCGTTTTAAGCAATTGTTCGTCAGTCACACAGTTAGCAATTTGCTCGCGTTGATGATGATGATAATGATGATAGTTGTCTATTGTGGTGATGTGAATATTACTTAGGTTTTTGCGAAAGTTTATGCATATGTTTGCGTAGAGGTATAAAAAATGAGTTATAATAAATTAAATTTACGGGGAGAAAAAGGTTGTGCTGAACAACCATTAAAAAATAAAATAAGAAAATTTTAATTAATTTTCAAAACAAGAATCAATTTAGTTGAAAGTAAGCGCATTTTAAACTTCTAATAAAAAGTCATAATCAGTGATGGCTGCTATGTACTATCTTATCTATCTATCAATCATTTCGTTATAATCAAAACTTTTGACATTCATTTCAAAAACTTTTTTGTTTTTTTCTTGCATAATCGACTTCACTCCAGGATATAATTATAATTTAATAATTAGATGTTGTTGTTATTATATTAAAGCTTAAGCTTACAAAGCATGCAACACTAAAGTATGGCGTATAATAGATTTGATTTGACGGCGAGGAGGCGCATCAGACAATCTCGTAATATTTAGGATAAGATTTTCAGTCAAGTAAGTCTGTCCATCTGTTCATCTCTCTGTCATCTGCTGGTCGATTATACTCGCAAACGCAAAAATTTACATAAATATTCGAAAGTTGGTGCATTGGTTGGTCAACTCGTTATTCACAGAACGTAATAGGAAATTGTATTCGCCAGTTGAAAAATATGGCAACTACTTATAACGTGCACCTAATAGCATATAACAATGTAATCATATATATATATATATATATACACATATATATATATACATATACATATATATATATATATACACATATATATATATATATACACATATATATATATATACACATATATATATATATATATATATATATATATATATATATACACATATATATATATATATAATTATGTACAATTATGTATTCCATTAACTTACTATGGCCTAAATTTTTAATAAGTAATGGGAAGTGGTCGAAAAAGTGGCCCGATCTGAAGCATGTTCAACAGCGTTCCTTCTTCAGTTGAAACATGTCGGTGTACAAAGGTCTTGACATTGAAATGTCGCAAAAATTGCAATCAGTAGGTTGAACACAACAATTGAGACGGCCGGACGTACAAATATGTCCCTCTACCTGCTGTATACATCCCCACAAATTTAATATACCCTTGTCCGACATGTGGTGTTGAGTAGAAAAAGGAACGAATTTTTTTTTGCTTGGAAGTATTGTTCTTCGCTGGTTTTGTGGGCGGAATGTAAACTTCTTGTCAAAAGAAACTACCGTTTGGGTGTCGAAGTTTTTTGCTGATCAGTCAATATACGTGTGATCACGGTGATGATTAGGAAGGCGTATAAGCAGGGAGAGGAGAAAGACGAGATTAGTATTTGTGGAAGTTCGACTTGAACGACGGTACAGATCGTTGCAAGTTGCTTGTTCCGAAGGATGGCAGTGCTGGTTGAAGAACGACGAGTCGCGGTAATGTGTCATCCGGTATGTGGACACCTGAGCTGAAATGAAAACATAGCTCATGCAGATGCTAAGCAGAAAACATAAAAACCGATGATAGCAGCGAAAAGGACAGCATATCCCAGTTTAGTGCTTCTAAAGCCTCCCAGGTGAGTTTTGCCGTATGGGTCCGACAATCATGATATCGTTGATTGTTGACATATTGCACCCGTCTTCTACCATAATTTCTGCAGTTGTGTGCGTGCGAGTAGCGTTTCCTGGAAATGCTTTCGTTTGATTGGAAAAAGTGATAAAGCAAGCAACTCAACTGATCTCCACCCACCCGCTTAGTCTGCATTATACTTTACTTGCACTTTGCCTTGCATTTGCTTTCGAACCAAGCAGAAAAAGTCTTTCTATTCGAATGTTGACGCAAGCCCCAGCATATTGTGATATATAAAAAGCTATGTGAAAATTAAAAAAACAGGAATCACAATTTAATTTATTCTCTTATTCTGCTAAAGAAGGACGAGAACTTGCTCTGAGGGCTTTGTTTGGACAAGTTTTGTTCCATGGAAATATTACATCAATTACTGTTGCGGTAGCTTAACTAAACAACTGCTAAACTAAGTAAGAGATTTCCTAGCGAATTTATAAACAATTCTGAAGTTCTAGCTGTAGGTAGTAAAATCTATACATATATATATACTATAATAATAAAGAAGTGAATCTTCTAATGAAATGATTTTTATAAATTTATTCTCCTCTTCTTCTATGGTAGACATCGAGTAAAAATTTTGCTTTAAAAACCCTTCGCTCTCGTCATACCAAGCAAGCAAGAAAGTGTAAATTTCGTAAATAAAAACAGGAAAATAGATTACTTTCGCAATTTTATCGGTTGAAATTATTGGGCTTTACTTGCAATATTTTCGAATATTTTATTCATTTACTATAAATATTTTGCTTTAAATTTAGGTTTTCTTGCTTTTTTTTTTGTTTACATAAAGAAAAGAAAGGAAAGCCGGAAAAACCGGAAATAAGTTGAAATACTTTAATAAACTTTAAGAATATTCTACTAAATGCTAGAACATTGGGTATGCAGGCATTGTCAACGTATGTGTGTGTGTTTATTGTTATCAATAGAATATTTATTTAAAATTTCAAAAAGAGAAACCAAAAGGAACTCGACTTGGTTTTAAGCCAAGAAAAAAAAAAAAAAATAGAAAAACATAGAAATAAAAGAAAAGGAAAACAGGAAAACTGAAGAAAGCTTAAATAAACATATTTTGTTGAAAATAAATGCAACAAAATTTAAAAAATAAAAAGCGACAAAAAAAAAGCACAAGAGAAATAAGTATAAAAGCAAAGAAGAAAATCACCATAAAGTTTAAACAACAAAATAATCACCATAACAACAACAGGAACAACAGCTCAGGCTACGATAACAACAACATTGGTTGTGGTGTCAGTGTTGCTTGTGGTCCTCGTGTCTCATCATCTACGGCCGCACCACCACCACCACCACCACCACAACCACCATCGCCACCATTATTCACACAGCAGCTATTGTTTGTTAGCATTTGAACGTTTCGCTGCGTTTGTATTGTTGTCATCACTGGCAACGTCATGACCCGATTCAAAATAAAAAACTTAAAAATTCTTTCTTGTTGCCTGAGCATATGGTTTGCAATTTTTGGCGCCTTACAGCTGGTACGTTGTAGTGAATTCCCTGAACGGGAATGCTGTGATTTAACAACGACATCGACAGTAAGTCCATTACCGGTACCGCCTGCAGCTCTACCAACGGATAAGACACTGTCACCAACAACTGCAGTACAAACAATATCAGTCGGTAGATCAGGTAAGCTTTTACATATTATATTATTATTATTATTATTATTATTATTATTCTTTTTTAATATTTTTTTCTGTCGTCGTTTAAGCGCTTTATAGTTTGTGGTGGGGAATGAAAATAAAAAATAAAAAATAAAACAACAACAACAACAAGAACAAACAAAAAAAAAAAACTGAAAGGAAAATAAGATCTCTTCAGATATAAAATAATAAAAAAAAAATTCTTTAATAATAAGCCTTTCAAAGAGTTTTGGGATTTATATAAAGTTGTTGAGGAAATTTTTTTAGGTTAAAAAGACAGAAACAAAAAAAAAATAAAAATACGAAAAAACAAAAACAAAAAGTTACGTAAAACAAATTTTAGATTTAAGCGGTGTTCAAAGAAAGCTAACTGAACTGAACTGAACTAGCTTTCAAGGTTTTCCTGTAAAAAGTTTTATACTTAAGCGAATTTCTGCGTCAGCTTAGTCATTTGCATTGATAATCAAATAAAAGGTCTTTTGACTTTTTTTTTTTTTTTTTTTTGTTGCAAATTTGCAAACATTGTGTCTGTTATATAAAGTTTGTTAAACAAACATTCCAGTAGACAGAGTTGAAATTTGGTATTGATACGCTCAGTTACTTCAAAACATAAAACTTGTCACAATTCCCCCAAAATACAAGGATTGAGGTAAAGAGCCCGAATTAAGAAAAAAAAAAACTCTTAGTTGAGAGACAACGCAACGCAAAACTAAACAAATTTGTCAATCATGGGAATAATTTACAGAATGACAATATAAGATTAGATTCTAATCATATCTCTCGATTTCTATCATTTGCTACTTACTGTCCAAAAAGTAAGACCAATTTAGTTTCGTCTCTTTTGAATCGATTTTGGCCTCCTTTCGCGAATAGCTTCACGCAAACGACGCATAACATTCAAATAATATTCCTTGTTAATAGTTTGGCGAGACGGAATGAATTTTTAATGAATGCACCTGTTAATATCCTCGTGATTTTTGACCGATTCTGGCCACATTTTTTTGGTCTTGACCCACTTTCTGCGCGGTCTTTTCTTGATTGATCGATTGCTTCCAAATCATATGCAAGTCTCATCTCATTTCATTACGCAAACAAACTTTAGTGGAAGCTTCCTTGCACAACGAAATCACACGTTGTTTCCACAAGAGCAGATACTTTTTGTATCGCGCACAACCAAGCCCAGCTGAAACATTATCAACGTCTATTATGTGAAATTGAACGCAGATGTCTGCCACAGTGATTCCAATTTAGAAAAAAACTAATTCTGATATGCGATATATCCGTGCAATTTATCTTGAATAGTGATCACAGCATTACTTGCTTTTATACTCTACAGCGTATATAGTAAAGAAGTAGAGTGAGTTAGTGCGGATGTATCCAACAACCAGAATGACTTAAGATAGACCGACTTTTTGTTATATCGACCAATTCACAATTACTTCCTGAATCAAACCAAGCTTGTCTGTCCGTCTGTCTGTCCTATTTTCTTGTGTTCAACCTATAGGTCGCAAGCAAACGCTGTTGAAAATGTTTCGGGTTGGAGCACTTTTTCGTTCTCTTCCCCTATAGCATCTTCTTCTAGACAATCGTTATATGAAGAACAGTATTAAGCAAACACACATTGCTCAGAAATACCGCCGCATTCACGATGAATACAAAGTTTAAGGTTGAGAGCCTCTTTAAAGTCGCGCATGGAAGTGTAAGATTCTCAATTAGGGAGACGATGTACGATTACTTGCTGAAATTATCATTTCAGGTGTAAGCGAATTGTGCTGCAACTTTTTAGATAAATTTGCACTTGAAAACTGTTCGTTGAAAGCTACCTCATTACAGAGACATCAATGGAGGGATATATGCGTATAAGGATTTTTCTCTAGGTTCAAGCACATTTTTGCACGCATGAAACGGGAAACAGAAACCGATGCAGAGTGCGTATGAAAAATCATATAAGGCAGTCGAGAAGAACAAGAAAATTTTTAAGGTTGATAACAATGGTGGAACGAGAGATCATTTGAGAGGCTTAAGGAAGCATTCTCGTAGAAACTCCAGACAATGGACTTCATAATACTGTGGCTAACAGCAAGAGCGGAAAAAGACCACATTTATGGGGAAGCACTGTAGACAGCCTAGGTTGTGCCATTTTTATAACATTTTGTTTTAAAATAATATTTTTCACCTAATGATTACTGAAAATTCCTTAATTCCCTATTAGTACAAAATGGGAGTACGTACAGTAAGCGGGAGTCTTAATGCAATACCAATACCAATACTAGTACCAGGAGATCAGATTTAATAATGGAATGGGGGAACCATTATAAACACAATTATGGGAGATAGATTTGAAATTTTTATATAGCTAACGCTTGAATTCAACATAACGAGATAGCGAGAAGGGAGAAATGCATAAGGAGTTCGATATCACAGACATGGCTGTAAGTTCGTTACTAACTTTAATTTGAACACCCCAGTTGGAAGATCCGTGCGAGAAAATTGATCGCAGATTGCAGGCCGCGTTCGATCACAATGGAACAAAGACACAGATTGATCCACTGCTTCATTCACCATATCCTCCAGATATGCAGAAAATAGTTTAGATAAAGTATTGTGGTTAGTGTGGAATTGAAGATTGTTTTGAAGGTGTTGCCCAAGGGTGCCACAATGGTAAGTTTTATAGAATGTTGATGGAATGTAGGCCAGTATATATCTTCCTTGAAGCACATCACGTTGATGAATGAATTCAGTTTTACAAAGAAAAAAAAACAAGTTCTTTCTTACTTAAGTCGTGAACTTTTCATACAATCCTCGTCGTCGTATATTTGCGCCATGCAAATTTTTGATTAATTTAATAAACTCCCAACGATGGCTGCAAATATGCTATCGAATAAATGATGTTTCGTATTCATTTATATCACGTATTCATTAATATGTGGGTTAAAGCAAACTAATGCTACCATAATTAAAGCACGCACAACGTTCTTCTTCATACGTAAATTTTTAAGTGAAAGTGTGTGCATGTGTACAGATATTTTTGGCAATTAGCAGCTCAAGTAGTGAATTTCTGCGTTTACGTGTGTGTGTTTACGTAAAGATAGTCAAATTTAAAAGGTCTCTTCGCCTCTCAGGGGAAGAAAAACAACACAAGTGGGTCGCGAGTTCTGGCCAAATGTTTCCAAAGTGTCGAAAACGAATAAGAGATTAAATCGAGATTACTTAACCCTTCAATCATCTATGGCTTATCTATGATCATAGTCAGGTTTGTCGGTATTAGTTAGGGAAAGAGTGCTTGGTTTTGCACATAATTTGCTAAACAACACGTTGTTGAAACAACTTGATATCAGTGAAGGAGTTCCCTGATTTTTCATTGTTCGTTGTAGATTTCTTCCAGTACACCTCGATATTGCAGCAACTCTCGTACATAGAAACTTTGTCTATTAAATCTATAAATTGCAGCCAATTAAACGCGTCATGTCGTCGCTTGATAACATTAATTCTACAGAGATTGCGCGCTTCTAAAACTAATACAGTTTTCATGATAATAGAATATAAGAATAGAAGATCGTCAGGCATGTAAGGAAAGATCAAGTTAACAAGTTTGATAGATACTCTGTCAAAGCCAACCGAGGCAGATGTTGTTTTGCGAACACCACTGTAAAGGATGTTTTCATCCACCTTCTGGGATGAGAAAGAGAAATCTCTACCTTTAAAATTATTGAAAATTATTGAAAACGGTGTGGACTCGCGAATACTTAATTGATTACGAAGCGAAAAATTCATTAATAGCGTTTACATCGACCACATTGGGGTTGTTACTACTACCGCCCAGTGCACCTTTATTACAGAACATGGGTCACAGAATTAGCATTTTCGGAGAAATTTGCATGCGCCCGATTGGTGTACTTTCTTATTACATATTTCAACCTATTACGCAACCTACAATAGGTTCGCCACACAATAGCAGCAAGGGATGCTCATAGACAACGTCCCTAAGAGATCTTTCGTTTGAGATGTTACATGATTGACCCCACACCCAGTACCATTACCAGATGAATATTTAGAATCGGGAATATGACGTACAAGGATGTGCAGTATATTGCTTGAAAGGACAATAACGTTGACATAAAACGCTAACGAGGTTAACAGGTGATGTGGGAAACCAGTTTAATAACATCGTACAGAGATTTCCACTTATGAGAAAGTGATCGATAAGTGAAGCGGATTGTTGCGGAATGTTAAAATTCGTCTGCAACACAGAGCATTGCTGGAGTAGGAGGCTTTACCCCGGCGAAATAAATCGCAATTAAAATCTCAGGTTATTACAAAATTGGGGTAGATGGGAAGCAGGTCATTATGCACTCTTTTGAAAGCGAATGTATCTCCTCTGGGCAAGAAGACAATACCAACCAGGAATTATATCGATGTACAGATCCCGTCGTCAGTGACTACCTAAAGAGCTGCCCTAAAGTGCATTTTAGACGAGGTGTATTAAGCAACTCCTCCACCTCTGGACATTGGTCGGTCATTTCAAGATAATTCATACCCTGGCAAACATATAGCATCGTCAGAAACATAGTCGGTTAGCCAAGTTTTACTTGCGGCAAAAATATCAAATATATCCCCGGTATGAAGATTACTAAACCGATCGAGTTTCGTAGAACTGTTAGAAGGACTAATACTCTGGCAGTGCAGATGTGCAACTTTCGGATTGAGGCCATCATATTTGAGGCAGTTCCGAAAGAATTTATTGCTGGCAATTGGCCCAAGATTCGAGCCTAGCAGCATTTAAGTATAAGTTACAACAGAACAAGTTGATTATGAAAAGATTGGCATTACTTTTCATCTATCATCTTTCATTCAGCAACATTTAAGAGATATATTCTTCACAAGGGTTCATTAGAATAGAATGAAAGAGTGTTTTTTTCTTTGTTATCATTTCTAACGATTAAAATTAATGGTAGTCTCTGGTTATTTAAAAAAAAAAACCGATTTGTAAGATATGCAGTGCAGAAAATATGCTCTTCATGTGATTGCTGCTGATTTTCAGGTTAATTTAGAAAATATAACATTTTTTGCATTACTATACAACTTTTTCGCAAAACATAAGCAATCATTCCTCCTATTACAACCAAGCGCTTAAAAGAATGCCTTGTTTATCAAAGTAAGAATAACGGAATATATCTCAGAATCATACCGGATAAAAATTGCCAAATACACTTACTTGAAATAGCGCGAGGAGATTCAATGTGGCCTCAACGAAATTCTGCCACATTTTTTGCAAAGTGTTTAGGAAAAAAAGTTCAATAAAAGAGCGCATACATGAAAATAAAGCCGTGGAGACCATTTGTCCGGTATCCTACTCTACACATAACCCATCCTATGTGGATTACGTTGCAATAAAAGATTGACGATTAAAAAACCAATTCGACGAGACGAGTTTACGAGAGACGAATAGGACATCTTACTGTCCAATACATTGCGTGTGATTAAACAAAACATATAAAAATACACCGTTAGACTAAGAAGAGAGCAAAAAAAAAAAAAAACATTTATGAAAATGCGAGCAAAATGCATGTAATCTGCTTATGTATGAATGTGAAAAAATTACAATTCAAGCGGAAGAAGATTTTAAGAACGACATGCAGTTGTCACGATTGATGCTGCAAAAATTTTAACGGGATATTTTTAGGCGAAAGATGTAGACATTTAAGATATCTACTGGCTTGCTTTGTGTTTAAGAGAAAACACATAACGTTTACATCGCACTCTCTGTTGTTGTTGCTTGTTTTTCCTCCCTTTTCCATAGTTTTTTTGCTACCTTTTCTTTTAATAAGTAAATGTTAGAAACCGCCCCCAAACCAACACCACTCTCTCTCTCCCTCGCAATGTTATTTTTTTCTGTCCATTTATTTAATTACTTATTTATTATTTGTATATGTATGTATATGCATAGGTATTTGTGTATATGTTTCCACACTCACGTAGAGAGAAAAAAGATATAGGAAAAAATGTTCCGAAGAAATAACTATAGCAACACGGATAATGCTAATGGCTGGCTATATTTGATTCATTATAATATATATATATATATAATCGTTACAAAAAGCATTTAAATAAAGATTGGCAAGATTTAATGTGGAGACTTAATACATATTAGTATTGTCTGTATTAAATTTAAAATGAAATGTGACGGCATCAATAAATTAATAAATAAAACATTGTCGAGATGATAATTATTCGGAGTGCAATTAAAATTTGATATCCATATTATATTTTCGATTAAGAACAATAATGTAAACCATGTTTTCGAACATTGAAATATTGGATGAAAGGAGGAGGAGAAGGAGAATGAAGAGAAAGACGAAGAATAGGAAGAAGCTCAATTTTTGATTCCATTACGGCATTAAATGATAAAATTTGATCTGCTGTTACGAAGAAAATCATAATCATAACGTGTATGTATACGTGTGTGCGTTCGCCTTTAATAGACGAATGGACAAATATGCCAGCAAAACAATTATTTGTAATTCAATAAACATTATTGAACATCAATAAAAATAAAACAATATATATACACACACACAAATATATATAACACACAAATATATATATATATATATATATATATATAACAATTTTTTATGTCAGGATTGCCATCAGCATCGTTATGATCGAATTATTAAATTACTTTTTTATTGTCTGCGCAAAAGTAATGATCATCATCTTCGTGATAATAACGATAATCGTATTTGCAAATGTATTAAAAACGTCAATCGCCTCAATTGAAAATTGCATTGAAGTGCATTAACCCTCAGACGTGCACGGCTATGTGTACGGAGAACTGCATGCGGCCAAGGAATTATTTAATAACATTTTGTAGTATATAAACTGGTAATTGAAAAAGTGGTTTAAGTCAAAAATACGAAAATAATAAAATCAAAAGATTCCAGTCGCTTGGAAGTGAATTCTCAGTGGTCGCCGCGTAGAGAACGACTGTCAGTCGCCTAATATTTAGATGACTTATTTATATATGTTGACAAACATTTTTAAGCCGATCTTTGCCGATCAATGTAGTGAGATGAGGTGTAGTGAGAAGTTTTCATTGAAATTTTGCAAAATTTCTAAAGTGATGTTCTTAACCAAAAGTTATATTACTAACTTTTCACCAACGGATATTGCGCAAATTGTCGGTTAATTTATGACGACCGAGCTTTTATTTAGCTGATTCACTTTGCCCTCTCCTCCGAATTATTTTCTCTTTTTTATCAGTTTTTTCCTTTTATTTGATCTACCAGTTAGTAGATAACTGGAAGAAATCTTATATTTCTATATATCTATATGGTAGTATAGTGTCCGTTAAAGTAAAGTTTAAAGTTGTAAAGTGCATTTTCTCTTAACTTATAGTTGAATTTATTTAACTATCAGTTTTATTTTGATTGAAAATGGCGGTTAATTTTAACTGAAAGTTTATTAACGAGAAGATTTTTGAACTGACATTCTTGAATTAGTATCACGGAATTTTTACTTTTTGTGTTTGACTTTCAATGATTTTTAGATTTGCTCTTATTAACCATATAATGGCTTTTATTAATTGTTCTATGTTGCTATAGGCTCTGCCAGTTAATAGTTAACTGGAAGAAATCTTGCAGCAAAGTTTAAATATTAATCACAATGTAATTGAATTGAGAGTTAAATTTATCTAACTTGTAATTAAATTTATTTAACTTTCAGTTAAATGCATCCGGCTTATAGTCAAATTTATTTAACTTCCGGTTAAATTTATCTAACGATCATCAGTTTCATTTTTTTTTTTTGGGAAAAGGCCATTTAAGATATATATTTAGGAACGCATTGCATTAACTATGTTTTTTTTTCTCTTTTTTAAATTAAAATTAAATGTTTAAATATTAAATTCTGCAGTTGTGAACAAAATCCTACGATTAAATATATGCTTTGTGTTCGAAGCATTCAACACTATAGACATCTTAAGTGGACATAAAGTTCATAAGTTCAATGAAATAGTTAACGTGATTAAAAAAACCAAACTAACCACATAGGCTGTCTGCTTTAAAAAGTAGAGCCGGCAATCTTCCTCTTCTTCTAAATAGATTATAATAATAATCGTAATTAATAATAACAATAAAACAATTAAAAGCACTATAGTGGGTCACGGTCTACCATTAAATACCTTACGCGACTTCGCCTAATACAGTTATTCACATAACGATTTTCCAAATCAATACAGGTACGAAATGGTCGAAAAAGGGCCCCGATCCAAACGACTTTCAATAGCGTTTGTTCTTGGGCCCAAATATGTCGTTATATCAAATTTTATCAATTACGTCCTGTGGATTAAACACAAGCAGACAGGGCAGACACCTAGACAGACGAACTTAATTCGATTCGGGAAGTGATCTTGAATCGATTAGTGTCTATGCCAAGTCCTTCTGGGTGTTGCAATTACCCGCAGCAGCTTAATGGGCCGCAAGTGGCGTATGTATATATATACACATATATATGTTGAAAACATATTTTTAGGCGAATACGTTTGCCTTTATCTTCAACATTGATCTGTGGCAACAGATTTACGATTTCAATGGCGTGGTGAAGCTGTTGCTTATGCACTAAATTTTTAGCACAAATTCGTTAACAAAAGACATATTAGAGTACTGAAGACCTACGAGTCTTACGTGGGTGAAACGCTTTTATATTGCACGAGAATTTCGATACCTATTTATTAAAAAGGCACGGACATGTCAGCTGAATTCCTCTCCTCGAGCAAAAAAAAATTGATTTAATCAATCATTTCTAGTTCATTATCATCGTTTAACACAATTCTCGCCTGAAATAGATTATGTAACCGCCTATATAGGCTTGAATAACGTTATGCTGAATTACTTTGAAAAATAATTTCTACGATTAGACAACTTTCCCAATCACTGGCTTATTTATAATGCCTCTATAGAAACAAAACTATAAAAATTGATTAAAAACAGAGGCGTGGAGTTATACATATATTCATACAAATATAGTCACATTACCATTTTTACATATATAATAAATAGTTTGCCATAAGATATTGTAGTTATTAAAAGACCATAAATATCGATTGAATTGCAATTACTCGATATTAAGCATTGTGTTGGTAAAGGTTAGCAAAGCAAAGAAGCGAACAGAGTACAGAGTGTAAAGAGCATAACAAAGTTGAAACGTTTAACGGGCAAAAAAACAAAAAAAAAAAGTAAAAAAAAAGAAATAAAATGTGTGGCAGGAAAATGGACGTTTATGCTTGCTTGTCTTGTGTTGTCCCAATGCTATTATTATTATTATTATTATTATTATTAATAAATGTTCGTAAAATGAAAAAGAGTGAATGAAATAAGCGTTTACGTGTCGGACTATATATAGAGCTGGGACAAGTGAATAATTTTCAACTCACGGAAATCACTATGAGAACTCTTACGCACAACAATCTGATTTAATTACGGCCACACTCGCCATATTGGCCCAAGTCACGTGGCTTGTCACATGACGTGCAACCAATTCTATTGTCTGCTTAACACAACCGCTTGAACATGACACAAAACTAACCAAATTAACTATGTAGAAAATGAAGATGTGCGAAAGAGAGAGAGAGAGCGAAGTGAGGCAAGTGAGGCAAGTGAAGCAAGTGAGAAGATGTTACTTGTGTGGTCTATTGCAGTAGTAATAAAATTTTATAGAATTTTCAAAATGAGCATGTGTGCACATGTGTTATATCGTTATAGGTACATGCATATATATATATATATATATATGTATATATATGTGTATATATATATATGTAGAATATTTAGCAGAAACCTTAAAATGATTACGTGCTTGTATAAAAATAACCAAAATTCAAAGCTATCTTTAACAATTTAATAGTTTTGTCGTCTTCTTTGTAGTAAATTATTGATTACGATTTTTAGAAGAGCAAGTTCTTGCGGTAAATTGCATATAATTTTCCTTTATAAACGCATGTACACGAATAAATAAATAGGTAGCTGGAAAAATACTTTATACATATAATATATACATATAATATATAATATATATAATATATAATATATAATATATATAATATATAATATGTGTTATATATATATTATATATTATATAATACATATATATATGTTATATATAAAACAATTATATATAATAATATAATATAATATAATATAATATAATAAAAAATAATATAATAATATAATATATTATATTATATATATATTATACATATAATATATAGATATATATTATACATGTAATATATATATATATTATGTAGATATATATATATTATATATATATTATATAATAATTGAAGAGTTGAAAGTTGAGAGCTACTTATAAAAGCCAAACTTTATTTTTATGAAAATTGCGCAACTTGAAGATATTAGATGTACGCGTGTGCGTGTAATTATCTTGCTGCTTGACCTCCGGCAAGTTGACAAGTTTTTCCTTTCTCTTATATTTAATTATCAAGCAACTGTATTGGACAAAGCGCAATAGCTATGAAGCTGGTGGGATTAAATTTTCTCGGTATTTGCTGCAAAGACGAGTGTGTTTGTGTGTGAGTGTGTGTGTATGTGTGCTCCTACGATATTAACTTTTCGATTTACTTTGCCATTGTTTGCGATCTGAACAGCAATATATTTCTGCTAAATTTTATGAATGTTTTCATCATTACCGTTGATGTAAGCGTTTTTCCCATGAAACATACTCATGCGGTAATTAATATGCATAAAACGCCTTTAAGATTTGTTCCCGGACAAGGCGCTTAAAAGAGACATACGATAAAGAATAATATTTTTTTGCTTGTAATAGTCAGAAATGATTATTACCATGAAGCTTGGTAACGTTTGAAGCCCGCAAACTCAATTAATTCGTTTTAGATTTGCTGAGAAAATTTCTGTTCAGTAGCTTACGCTTACTGGCAACGCGATAAATTATACTAACTGTTAATTAATGTAACGTAACAAAGTCGATTTAGTCCCGAATCGTAATGTAATGTAAAAATAAGATCGAAAAAGATTTTCAAAACCAAATTTGTACATACACACACATTACCTAAAAGAGATTTATACATAAAAAAAGACTCGTAATCGAGCGGCTGTCATGTGCGCATTAAAAAAGAAGAAAATTCAAGCAGGCAAGGAATTTACATACTTTTGGAAACATTTACAATTTTTTTTTTACATTCACATCAGTAGGTATAGCAGATTTGCCTGCACTCTTCAACCTCAAATATATACATAAAGAAACATATCTGTATATATATATATATCTGCATAGAGATATCATCATTATGTACGCTGAATGTGCATAGGGACAGACGTAAGTATAGAGCTCTTAAAATTTTTTAAGCATCTTCCTTGTCCCCACAAATAAAACGGTTCTGAATTTTTCTTACATCAATGTCTGTTTCGCTCCTTAGAAATGATTGAAAGAATATTCGGAATTCATTTTATTCCAATTCTTTTGAATATTTTAATGCTTTGTGGGCTGTAATATGCGTTCTAAGAATAAGGGGAATTTTTATTTTACAATTACTTGCCAATGTAAAGTTTTTTTATTCAATTTTCTTATTGATTTATGTCTTAGCGTCTTGGATGCATCTGCGCAAGCAGGAAAGACGGCACTGGAACAGCGTAAGAAAGGGTTCCTTTGTTTTGAAAATTTTGGTTTAGGTGGAAAGACTAGACGACAAGATTATCGAGAACATATTTAAGTATTAACAAGTGAAAACATTATAGTCGGGCTAGGCCGACCTTAAATACCCTACAAGGCATTGTCTAAAACAATTCTTATTCTTGCCATAGAATACATACACTATACCTTGTTTTCGATATGAGCTCACTGTTGTGGCATTGTATACTAAAGTTTATACCTCTTTTCAAATAAAGGCCTATTGTCCGTAAGAATGGTTGCGCCCAAAAGTTTCAAAAATGATGCGACATTAGTTAGCATAATTAATTTTTATATCAAATTACTTAAAACATGAACTTCGCTGCTCTAAAAAAAAAAAAA